>JAACJT020000037.1:7839459-7865103 GCA_009936485.2 Gymnarchus niloticus
AAAGCCAAAAAGTCATTGCTTTTGAGAGAGGTTGGAATCTGTGGGTATACCTCAGATTGATTCCTAGTTAGTTTAGCTAACTCCTGACACTCTTCTCCACCCCCTCCACCCTGCCTGCACTCTTTTCTTCACCTCTTTTCCGCACTCCCCGTTACTCTGAACTGTTAACCCCATGTATTTAAACTCATCCACCTTCACCAGCCCTGCTCCCTGCATCCTCACCATTCTGCTGTCCTCCCTCTCATTCACACACGTGTATTCTGTCTTAGTCCTACTGACCTTCATTCCTATCCTTTCTAGAGAATACCTCCACCTTTCCAGGGTCTCCTCAACCTGCTCCCTACTCTCACTATAGATCACAATGTCATCTGCAAACATCATCGTCCACGGGGGCTCCTGTCTGATCTCATCTGTCAGCCTGTCCATCACCATTGCAAATAAAAAAGGGCTCAGAGCTGATCCTTCATGTAATCCCACTTCTACCTTGAATGCAACCATCATTCCTACCGCAGACCTCACCACTGTCACATTGCCCTCGTACACATCTTGTACCACTCTTACATACTTCTCTGCCACTTCAGTCTTCCTCATGCAATACCATAACTCTTCTCTAGGTACCCTGTCATTTGCTTTCTCTAAGTCTACAAAGACACAGTGCAACTCCTTCTGACCTTCTCTGTACTTCTCCATCAACACCATCAGAGCAAACATAGCGTCTGTAGTGCTCTTTCCTGGCATGAAACCATACTGCTGCTCACTAATCATTCTTCTGAGCCTAGCTTCCACTACTCTTTCCCATAACTTCATGCTGTGGCTAATCATTTTTATCCCTCTGTAGTTACTACAGTTCTGTACATCACCCTTGTTCTTAAAAATCAGTACCAGTACACTTCTTCTCCACTCCTCAGGCATCCTCTCACATTCCAAGATTGCGTTAAATAATCTGGTTAGAAACTCCACTGTCACCTCTCCTACGCACCTCCATGCCTCCACAGGTATGTCATCTGGATCAACAGCTTTTTCATTCTTCATCCTCTTCATAGCTGTCCTTACTTCCTCCTTGCTAATCCATTGCACTTCTTGATTCACTATCACTGCATCATCCAACCTTCTCTCTCTCATTCTCTTCATTCATCAGCCCCTCAAAGTACTCTTTCCATCTGCTCAACACACTCTTCTCGTTTGTGAGTACGTTTTCATCGTGATCCTTTATCACCATAACCTGCTGCACATTGTTCCCAGCTCAGTCCCTCTGCCAGGCCAATCAGTACAGGTCCTTTTCTCCCTCCTTAGTGTCCAGCCTCTCATACAACTCGCCATACGCCTTATTTATAGCCTTTACCACCTATCTCTTCGCCTTACGCCTCATCTCCTTGAATTGACACCTCCAGTTTACTTTCTTCATCTGACTCTGACTTCTCTGACTATCCCCCTTCTTTGCTAACCTCTTCCTCTGTATATTCTCCTGTACTTCCTTGTTCCACTACCAGGTTTATTTGTCCTCCTTCACCTGACCAGATGTCACATCAAGCACCTTTCTAGCTGTCTCCCTTACCACTTCTGCTGTAATTGCCCAGCTATCTGGTAAGGCTTCACTGCCACCCAGTGCCTGTCTTAACTCCTCCCTGAAGTCCACCTTACAGTCTTCCTTTTTCAAATTCCACCATTTGATCCTTGCCTCTCCCCTCACTCTCTTCCTCTTCTTGATCTCCAAAGTCATCCTACAGACCACTATCCTATGCTGCCTAACAACACTTTCCCCTGTAACCAATTTACAGTCTCCAGTCTCCTTCAGACTGACCCTCCTTCGTAGGATATAATCCACCTGTGTGCATCTTCCTCCACTCTTATACATCACCCCGTGTTCCTCCCTCTTCTTAAAATACGTATTCAGCACAGTCATGTCCTCATCTGACCTTCTGCATTCCTCTCCTTGACACCATACCTACTCATCCCCTCTGTTCCCTTCACCAACATGTCCATTGAGATCTCCTCCAATCACCAATCTCTCTCCCTTGGGTACACTCTCCACCACTTCATCCAACTCACTCCAGAATTTTTCTTTCTCATCCATCTCACACCCAACTTGTGGGGCATATACACTAACAACATTCATCATCACACCTTCAGTTTCCAGCTTCATACTCATCACTCTGTCTGATACTCTTTTCACCTCCAAAACACTCTTGGCATACTGTTTCTTCAGGATAACCCCTACCCCATTTTTCCTCCTATCCTTGCCATGGTAGAACAATTTGAACCCACCTCCGATACACCTAGCCTTACTCCCATCTAGTTTCTTGCACGGACAATATATTAACCTTCGTTCTCTCCATCATATCAGCTAGCTCTCTCCCTTTACCAGTCATGCTACCAACATTCAAAGTTCCTACCCTAACTTCCACTCTCCTAACCTTCCTCCTCTCCTCCTGCCTTCAGACACGCCTTTCCCCTCTCCTTCCTCTTCGGCTCCTTCTTCTTTGGCAAACAGTAGCCCACTTTCCACCAGCACCCTGTTGGCTAACAATGCTAGTGGCGAAGTTGTAAACCCGGGCCTCGACCGATCGGGTATGGAAATGTGTTTTGTTGTCCGCATATTTGATTTGGCAAAAATTTTACACCGGATGCCCTTCCTGACGTATCCCTCCCCATTTATCCGGGCTTGGAACCGGCACAGAGAAACACATAACGCATTCCCCAGTGGCTGGGTTAAATTTACTGGCAAACCGTTTAGTTAAATTTATTTGTAACCGTCAAGACCCTCTCGTCACTCACACTATCATTACTGTGTTTGTTTTAAAATGTCTTGTGTTTGGAATCGAAAATTGGAAAAAAAAAAAAATCACTGTCTGGAATCGACTCTATTGATTCACCGCAACTGGAATCGGAGTCGATTCCAAAATTTTGGCGTTGTACAGCATTAATGTTTTCTTTTTCAATGCAAAATAAAAAGGAAGCCTTGTCGGGCCATAAACCAATCAGGTTCGACAGGGGCGTGTCTCGGGGGAAAACTGGTGCGGAAAAAATAACGAGTGAAATGTTAACATGCCATATTGCCTGCACCGGTTGGACTTGGAGGCGGGCCGTATAAAATTCAGAACGATTTAAGTACAACTGTATGCTGTATTCGGTGATGTGACGGGAAAGCTGTCTAGTTAGTTAGCTAAGGTAATAAGCCTGATTATTGTGGGCACAGGTTGAGGTACCGTATATTTGGGGGTTGGTCATTGTATCATCGTCGGTACGTGCGACGGCGACACGCTGTAAGGGTGAGTCCATTTGTTCAAGGTGATGACGCTAAGCGAATTAGCGATAGATTTGCCACAAAACAAGGGAATCAAAACGCGCATCTAAGAGAACACGCTAATTTTGGTAGGAAAAGGCTGCACAGATTGACGTTTGATTAATGTTGATCGTTTTCTTGCAGATTTAGTGTAAGGCGGACTGACTATGGCGTCTCTAGACGACCTTAAGTTCCATGGTACGTTATAACTTTGGATGGTCGTGTTACCCAAGTCTTTATATCACTAACTGACAAGGACACAATATAAACAAAACTTGCTCAATGGGCGCATAACATCAGTATGCGGATGCGGTGTAGTCGTATCGCCATATAATTGTGCTTAGTTTTAATGTTTGTGAACGTGCAATATGTAAAGCTGACGTGTCCAGTGCCTTTTCTCACATTACTGCTTTCTTCACTTCACTGGAGAATTTGAGGTGGCTGCAGCCTTGCTTTCTGCTGATCCCAGTGCCTCCACCATTAGCGTGACTACTAGTAGTCCAGCTCCGGTCAAGGGAGATGTCAAACTGGAAGTGTCGGAGGAAGAGCGAGCCCAGGAGGAGCATTCTGAGGTCTTGGGTATCCCGCTGCTCTTTTGTAAATTAGGAACAATCCATTTAACTTGTAACAATATCCTGTACTCTTTCTCTTTAGGAGGTAGGTTCAGAACACCAAATGACCTTTTCTAGTAAGCTAATGCTCCTAAACATGTGTATTCCTGTACACTGAGCATTTTTCCTGGGTGTATATCATGGGATGCACTTCTCTGAGTTAGGACAGTGCAGAATGAGGATCCTTTGATGTCAAACTAGTCTACTTTTAACACTTTCAGTACAATCATTCTCTCTGGTAGGGTTTTTGCTATACCTTTGCTGTATAAACATCCCTGGAGCACTGGCATATTTTCCTCAGCACTACATCCCTGATATTTACACCTTTTTACAGCTCCCTCAAGGGGAGAAACAAGCTGGAGGCTTCTGGACATTTGAGTACTACCAGTCATTCTTCAACGTGGATACCATGCAGGTATGCTGTAAGGCCATGCTTTGGGCTCCCATGGTGAGTCCGGTTTGTGTCTTTCTTAGAAACACTCAAGCTAATCATTGGGTTGTTGTGATGTAGGTCTTGGACAGAATCAGAGGCTCAGTGACACCTTTGCCAGGGAGGAACTTTATCAAGCTCCACATTCGGGGAAACCCTGATCTATATGGTAAAGGAAAAAGCATCCCCAGTGGATTAGCTCCACCTTTTGACCCTGGGTTAAATACTGGATACCTGACATTATTTTTACTCCTGGGATGGGAACCTCACCCCTATCATGCTGCTTCTCCATCTTTCCACTGTTCCTTGGGGCTCACCATTTGGTCCCCCATACCAGGACCTTTCTGGATTTGTGCCACACTGGTGTTCTCCATGGCCGTCAGTGGGAACCTCTCCACTTTCCTGAGTCACATGGGCCAGCCCCAGTACCACTACAGGCCACAGTTTCACCGCGGTAACGGGGAATTTTCCTTCTCTATTACTTCTACTAGCAGTACTACTTCATGTTATTACAAATCACAGAGCATTTCACACAATATTCTATCTACCCACTGTTTCTCTATTAATATTTGATAACCTTACAGATTGTCCAGTTGCTTAGAAAGATTTGTGTTGTTCTTCTACATTAAGCAAAGCCCCCTCCTCCTGGAGAACAGCCATCTGTCTGTGTTACAGCCTTTGCGTTGTGGTAAACTGAATCATGTCGTTTAGGTCTGAGGCTCTCTCTCACTGTCCCTCAGTGACCGTTGCAGGTGTGGCTGTGTTTGTCTACGCCTGGTTGGTGCCGCTCTGCGTCTGGGGGTTCCTGACGTGGCGCAGGAACATCGAAGCCCAGATCAGCGGTTACTCATTCCTGGAGACGGTCTGCGTCTACGGATACTCGCTCTTCATCTATGTCCCCACCTCGGTCAGTTCTGAGACTGTGTTCTGTCTTGGACAGGGGCACCGCATCCAGGCTTTAAGCATATATTTACCAGTGACCTCCTCTCTCCTGTGCCCCTCAGGTGCTGTGGATGATCCCCCTCGATTGGCTTCAGTGGTTGTTGATTGTTGTTGCCACAGTGATCTCTGGCACCCTACTCATCGTCACCTTCTGGCCAGCGGTCCGCGATGACACGAAGCCAGCTGCCATAGCCACCATGACGGCCATTGTGTTGCTCCACAGCCTGTTGGCCATTGGCTGCAAGGTGAGCATCTGCATCTGGCTCATGCTTCCAAAACTCATTTTGTCATGCCTGATAATGATATTTGGTGAGGGGTGGAGGGACCCCCATTGAAGAGGACCCCTTTACTGACAGAAACGTAGGTCGCCCTAATCAGTGCCTTTATCTAGACCAGGGGTGTCAGACTCTGGTCCTCGGGGGCCGCTGTGGGTACAGGTTTTGGTTCCAGCCAGTTCCTGCAATTATGTGAAGCCCTATCATTTAATCATGCCCCTATATCTATCATTTTATATTTACTGTCAATAACAGACCTAAAAGGGAGCTTGACTCTCCAGAGTTTGTCAAAGAACATTAAGTTAGTTCAGTAAAAAAGGTATTACCTGCAGTTTCTTTGTGGTCTGTGTCAATTGCTAATTATCACAGTAGTGGACACACCTTAGGTCATTGCTGCTCATTAGGCCCTAAAGAGCACCAATGACCTAATTTGTGTTTCCACTGCTGTGATAATTAGCAACAAATGGAGAAATGAATGATATTAAGAAGCAACATCTTGCCCTTTAAAAAAATCTTTAAAAGATAACTAAACCCTGCTGAGAACATGCTGATTGACACAGTAAATATGGAATGATGGAGGGCATGATTGAATGAGATAGGGGTTCAATTAAAAGCAGGAATTGGCTGGAACAAAAACCTGCACCCACAGTGGCCCCCCAGGACCGGAGTTTGACATCCTTGTTCTAGACCCAGCCGTATATAAATGCAGGTCGCCCTAATCTGAACCATGTTTTCTGCAGCTTTATTTCTTCCAAACCATGGCAACAACAGCAGTCATAACCTCACCTACGGCTGCTCCAATTACCCGGAACCACGTGACTTTGCTAACCACCATATCCAAGAAACACTGACCATCTGCCACATCAGGGAAGTGTAGTCTTTTATGCAGAAATGATTTTATTTTATGTTACTTCCAAAAATATATGTGATCACATTTGTACTTGGTTATTGCTAAGGGGGGGATTAAAAATGTGATCATGTCGTGATCAGACACGGATCCAGGCATGGGTGACATGAGCAACTTCCCAGGGTTGGTCAGAACTGCCTGTCTGTGACACTGCTTGTGTCTCATCTTAGTGCTATAATATTCCTGAAGCAGTCATCTTAACAGCCATCATTTCAGTTAATTCTGCTCACCCCATCCCAGGTCACATGACCCCTCACTGAGAAAGCCACTTTGGTTCTGTGGAGTCTCACAGACAGAAGTCTACAACCTCCCATAAATTCTACCTGGGATTTAAGTGATAACCCCCCTCAAAGTCTGACCCTACTCCAGCAGTACACTGGTTTGTACATCACAAACCTATATACAGGCTTTGACGAACATCTTCTTGCAATGCGGAGTGATACTGATTGCAACTTTTGTAATATATTTATTAAACATAGACTGGAATATCAAGTGTTAATATTGTGCTGAAATTTTCACACCACATGACTATTAAGGCAGAACACACATAGGAGAGGTGGATTCAAACCCTCAACCCTGGAGGGTTTGAGAAAATACATGAAGGCTAAGACCTCAGCGTCCTTCATAACCAGACAAATGGCACAGTTTTGGGTCTAGCCACTCCCAGGGACGGAGGACATGGCTCAGAATGACATGCCAAACCTTCATGAGATTCTTCACCATTTAAATTGCTTTTTTAATTTTATTTTTTGTGGAAAAAAACTACAAACTAGCAGCCATGAAATCAAATGAATCAGGTCTAACTGGAATGACATACAGATGTTCTTTCAAAGTCTTTATCAGGTTTGGCTAACACCTGAAGCCTTGGGTGGGTGGGAGTTACTGACAGATGGGCCGCTGGACGGAAAAGGTCAGGATACTTGTAACCCCCTCCCACAGGTTCACACATCTCTATCAATGTCTCAAACACATCAGGGGACACAGGATGGTTTTGGATAACCAAACAGGTCACATAAGCAGGTTCCACAGCAGTCCGTCATGTCAGGCCACCCCATCAGCATCTGTTGGCCACGCTGTCCACCGCTGCCCCTCAGGGCCAAAAGCCGAACAGACTTTGAAGCAGTTTCATGTGGGAAGATTAAGTGGTGACCTTTGCCCTTTGACCTGATTTCTACAGCAACTCAAAGCTCGATGTGACTTTTTTTTTTTTTGGAAAAAGTGACAGCTAGTGAGCTGAGGATTTTTGTGCCTCCATCATCCCTTTGTGTTTGGACCACGGACCCCAAAGCGCAGGAAGGACGACAGACTTCACTTCTACCTGTTTGATGATGCCCACTTCCAAAGCCAGCGAGGTCAAACCCCAGAGCTTGGAAAATTGAAGCTAAGCATTTGTTCAGTTAGGTTGTGTTTGAGCATCAAACCAATCCTGCATGTATTTAAAGCCATAAAAAAATGTGTATATACACATTATGTAAATGTTCCAGAAATGAGACTCAGACGGTTGATTTAGGGCCACTGACAGCAGCACATAGTAGGGATGTGGAGACAGCAGGGACGGCTGGGGGGCGGGCGGTCAGTCAGTCAGACTGGGGGGTGGCTGCCTTAACTCCCATAATGCACTGTACTGCTGGGGATGAGCATAGGGGACGCCATAGAGATGGCAGGGCCACCCATGGTAAGCTGGCTGTTTATGGGATAGTAAGAGGTGCTGCTGCTGGGGCCAGCCTGTGCCGTAGATGTCCCTGTGGGAAGGATGGAGAAGTCCAGGGATCAGGCACACGGCACCAGAGATTCACATCTGCTGGGATATGATCCAGAAGTGGGGTCCCCGCCACCATGCGCCAAACACCGAAGGACTGGGGTGACACCGCCATCAGGAGGGATGCTCACCCTGGACGATGCCTGTGCTCATGATGGAGCCGCTCCTGGAGTGAGTGTGGTTCACTATGCCTGTGTTCACTGTGCCAGAGGACAGAGGAGGGGGCACGTCAGGGTGCATGCACACACACGTGTGCGCGCGCACACACACACACACACACACACACACACAAAATCCCTGCCAGTTGTGCCTGCTCTTCTGCAGTCCAGCCATACGTACCGAGGGGGATGAGGTTGTTAGACACTACAGCCCCGCTCCCAATGACTGTGCTGAGGTCATAGGCTGTGGGCATCCCTGGTGTGGGGGGGATGCAGGTTTTAGTGCCCACAGTGATCATGTGATAATATCCCACATGTGAGAGCTGTAATGAGCACGTGTACCGACCTGACGCCGCGATGCCCTGACCCACGCTGTAGGCTGCGCCAGAGCTCCACATTGACTCAGAGGGGGAGGTGTAGTGCGAGCCGGGTGGAGGGGCAGGCGTGGTGCCTGTGTACCTGAAGGAGACGCCACAGCTTCAGGGGAGGAGATCACCTCAAAGGCGAAGCCACTTGACAGCAGCTCACCTAAAAAATGGGTTCTTCAGGTCCAGGAGGTTGCTTGACTTGGAGCCAGTCTGGTCTACTTGTGCAACGATGCTGATGTCATAGCTCTGCCTGTGAGGACAGGGAGAAGACAGTTCAGCACAAGGGACAAGCTTGGCGACAACGGTGTGCTCCGGCTGGAGGCTTTACCTCTTGTTAGCGATCAGCAGTGCTGTGCCCGACAAGGTGTCCCCGGCCTTGGCAAAAAGGGGAGACTGAAGCAGGCAGCGTACTTGGTACCAGTGGGTGAGAGGTTCTGTGGGGGCCGTGGAGAGCCACACGGTCATCCTGGGGAGCAGGGAAGCAGAGGGCCCTGGATATGATGCTACCTGCTAAGTGCTAAGTGGTTTGAGGCTGAACAGGCTGACTTACACTGAGCCAATGAAAGCAACGTCAAACCAGAAGGCGAGTCCATGCACCAACCCAGAGCTGACTATGTGGAACTTGAAAGGAATCTCTATCCTGGGGGAGGGGGGGGGGGCAAATGAAAAACAGCAGGCACACAGACTCGAACCCCTAGCCACAGGAAAATCTTAGCGAGCACAGACTTGGTCTTTGTCGTGTTGGTCCACAGGCTAAGCACCATGATAATTTCTAGTTACATATCTCTGACAACAGAGCAGAGAGACATGCAGAGGCCCATCAGTGCAGTAGGACACACCTGTACAGGTCTTCCTCTTTGACCTCCAGGAAATTGACCGTGTACTTTACGGACTTAGCCATGAGGATTCGAATGTCAAAGGTGTCCTGCACGAGGAGGGGAGAGAGATTACCAAAGAGGTAAAAGAGGTATGGATGGAGGAATGATCGTCATCCCCACGAGACTCACTTAAGCCCTGCTGGTGTCATGTAAGCACGTACCACGATTGGCTGCCGGAAGTACTCATCCACCGCTGCACCACGCAGGGCCGAGAGATCCACTCCATGGAAGGATGGCTGGTACCTGACAGGCAGACATGTTAACCAAACCGCAGCTTCCGAATGCCAAACTGCCCATCACCAATCAAGAGCATAACCTGAAGGAACCGGGAAACCGTAAGTAGAGAAACAGTGGCTACGAGTGGCCAGACAGCTGTCCTGTCAACAGCATGGAGCTGTGGGCTTACGCCTCCCAGACGGCCCCCTGGACAGCCCCCCTACGGTGTTTCACTTTTACCCGTATGTGACTCATAGGACAGCGATGGGATATCCTCTCATATCTACTCCACAGGGAGTCAGGGGGCAGGGCCTGCATTCTGGCCTGGTCCTGACTTCAGCTCTTACTGTAGTCATTTGTCCTCGCCTACAGCGTCAGGCATCTCAAAGGTGTTCATTTAAACAGAAATAAAGGAAGCCACCTTCCCTGAATTCCCTCTCCTAGCATGCCCCTCTGTTGCCAACCCTCACCAGAAGTTGGCCTTGGTGAACTGCTCCATGTACAGCTGCTCATCTGTGAAGGGGGCCAGGTGGACGTCACCGATGGTGGGAAACAGGTTACCTGCATGACAGGGACGATGTGACGTCAGCCACTCTTCACCTTCAAACACAGCTCACGGAGTCCAACGCACACATCTCACACAACACGTGACCCGTTGGAGCTCAGGACGTCACATCATTACGATGGCCCAACAAGGCATCCCTGACGCTCTGGGCTTTTCTGGAGCTTTGGTGAGGACCTGGCCTCGGTCTCCACTCTACCGTTCGGCTTGAGGAACTTCTTGGCATGCAGGTAGCTCTCCAGCATCCTCTCGTTGAACAGCATGTATCCCATGGGCTCCGAAATGATGACATCCACCTGCTCTGGCAAGGACACCTCCTCCACCTTCCCTGGGATCACCATCACCCGGTCTGCCAGCCCGTTACTGTTCACTAGCACCTGTTCGGAAGCAGGGGCAGAGACAGTCAACAGCAGTATCATCCCCACCGGCATGCAAACATAAGCGTGCACATGCGTACCAACCTCTGCGTGCTGCGCCATCGTGCTGGCCTCCACCGCATAAATCTTCCTGGCTCCAGCCTGAGCGGCGAAGAAGGAGAGAATCCCTGAACCACAGCCCACATCCAGCACTACCTGGAGGAGGCAGGAAGAGGAAGATCCAGAGCATCTGAATTCAGAGGGGAATCATGCTGACGTCATCGCGCTGTGAAGCCTTAACATGATCAGGATGCAAATGCACTGGACTGTGGCTTCAAGGGAACAGAAAGACCATCCAGTTACCCATACAATTAATTAAAGAAGCTCATTACAAAGGTCAGTTACTGAAGTCATATGGTGTAAGGAACCACACCCAGACCGCTAGAACATGGCTCTGTTTGAGACAGTCATATCTTGTGTTATCTTACAGCCACAATATGCTGTGCTGTTTGACTGCTGGCACATGTGACCAAGAGGCCAGGTGTTCCTCACTCTCACATGGTGTGATATCTTAACTGGGTCAGGGGTCAGATAAAGGTGCCAGCTGGTAGCTCAGCTGTTAAAGAACCAGTCCAAGCCTCTAGAGGGAAACCAACACTAATTAATGAGCCAGGCGTCTGAAACTCAACGTCTCCCATGTGACCATAGATTCAATATGAATCGGCCCCAAAGCATCACTACCTTATCCTTGAAGTCAGTGTGGTTTTGAAGGATGGCCCGCTGATATGTTCCTGTCCGAATATAATCCTGCATCATGTTCTGCTGTTGGGAGAGGTATCCATAGAACTAGAGAGAAAGAGAGGGAGGTGAGCGAGAGAGAGAGGTGAGAGAGAGAAGGAGAGGGAGGTGAGAGAGAAAGGAGAGGGAGGGAGGATAGAGGCAGAGAGGGTGAGGAGAGAGAGAGGGGAGAAAGGGGGGAAGGCGGGAGAGAGTGAGAGGAGAGAGAAAGAGAGGAGAAGGAAAGAGGAAGGGAGGTAGAAATTAGTTTTTGTTCCTGTTAATTGTTGGACTGTCAGGCTTGAGGGAATGCATGCATTAGCTGTGTGCACAGGAAGCCATGGCAGTAGCATTGGTGACGTACCTGGAAGTACTGAACAGCAGACGACTCCTCTGTCCGCTCACTAAACACAGAGCGCTCCACATTGTGTGCTCGGCAGTTCTTCAAAATGTTGTAGAAGGAGGAGAAATCTGAAAGAGACAAGGGTCTGTTACTATGAAGCAGAGAGAGCAGAAGACAGTATACATGATGGACGGTATGGAGACAGGGACAGACAGACAAGGGAACAGGATCACACAGTGTGAAGGACAGGAACAGACGGGGACATAATGACACAGGGTGGAAGATGGAGTGGGGATACTTTGACTTTACCTGTGGGAGTGGAGAATTGCAGCAGGACGCTGTTACAGCCCAGTGTGATGATGAATGACTGTTTCCCCACCCGGCTACACTCTGTCTCCCGCGACACCAAGCACTTGAAGACACACGTCTCCTCTGCTGAAGACAGTAAGGTGGACTGCTATCAGGGGCGGCCTGCCCACACACAAACACCCCGCCTTCAATTTTTAGTCAAGAACTCGCCATCCCATCTGTTGACCAAGGACTTTCCAGGCGTGCCACACTGCATCACCCGTCAGTCAAAGGAAGTGCCTGCTCATAAAAAAGTGACAAGTGAGTCATTTGTGAATCCTGTATCCATGGCTTTCAACTGGAAGCTTCTGAGCAAACTTTTCATCCTTTTTAAAGTCGCCACGCACCCTAATGAGGTGCTCAGCTGGGACACCTTTGGCAACAGGTAGCTTGTATAGAATGCATACAAGGCATGGGCTGTAATTTGAATAGTACTGTAACCCAAGATATAATAACATCTTCTATGATGCTTCCATGAAGCTCTGGCACTGTCAATCAGGCATATCAGTGAATCTCCCACTCAAAATCTGGAACGTACCACGTAAACACACTTCGAGAACCTCAATAACGATCTCAACACACAGCAGCAGTCAAGAATTATGCAGAGAATACTGGTGCAATTGTGGTACAGTGATTAAGAATACTGATTTGTAAATTTAACATTTTACGTAGGTTCATGTCAGAAAAATCTCTAAAAAGTTCAAACATAAGGAGAGGTACATACAGCTAATTATGACTAATGCAAGCTCTGGTGCAGGATGGGTGCATTGCAAGCCGTGTTGTACTTAATTGGCGACAGAAGTGAACAGGAGCCTGCTAAGCTCATCACAGGCTGAGATCTGTGGGGGCCACAGGAAGCTGGGCTGTCTGACACAGCCAGATAAAGACACCACCCTCAAACCTTAAAGGAACGAATCACAGTCGAAACACCAATCTGGCAGATGCCATTCGTATTTCTGAAAAAGGTCTTCGCATTCAGGATTATCAGACACCTGTATGTTAGTGAACAAAACCGAACATACAGTATGAGAGGATTCCAAGTCTGTCTCAGACACGTTGTGTTTGTGGTGTCAAACCTGCTGCCACTTATGAAAGTCTGAGGCTGAATGCAGGTCATGACGTCACTTTTAATCCTATGAATGTCGTTGAGTGTAGGTCATGACGTCACCTTTATCCCAAAGTTTATAGATCGTAGCCCACCAGAATAGCTTTAGGGGCATCCAAATTGTAACTAGAGGCATTCTGCTCCAAAGGCACATGAAAACAGTTACTGCAGCTAACTTAGCTGCTGGTTAATGGCGTATGGTACATGTTGCGGGGATATAGAAACATTTAACCAAGTCCATCTGTTCACTTAGCAGAATTCATGCGCAAAACTTGTGCAAAACTTGAGCTATCCGGTCATCCGGCGGTCGACGCAGTCTCAGTCACAGACTAACAAACACGTTTGTTTGAATTAAAGCTTTCATCAGAGGACTCTTCAGAGTTCACTCATAACCCGAGGCTTTCCTCTTGCTCATCTTCGCTGCGGTGACAATGGACACCTCAAAAGCCGCGTGCGCGAGCGCGACGCACCCATTGTCCAGCCCGTGGACTGGCATAGGCGGCATTTACAGCTTTACACACACAGCCAACGCATCAAAGGCGTGCCTCTCATCAAATTTCTGTATATACCAGACTGCAGTCTGTGCATCTCATCATATACCAGACAGTAGCCATTTATTAATATCGACATAACTACCTTCACTAGGATGGCCGTAATTACAGTCGGCTCCAGGTTGTACCCCGTGTACAGTGAATGACCACACCTGATGAAGCACAAAAACAACAACATTTCTATATAACGTGCATTAAGGCCACCTGCCGGATGTGCGCTTTACATTTTGTATGAATAATCAACCGGGAACAGACTCCATTAACTTCGAATTACAGATTTGCGCATGAGACGTCTCTCCTCGAGGGGGACCCAGCTCCCAAAGTCTGCAGTAGCTGCACGCAGTCCAGATAGTGACTATTAATATTGTAAAACAACTATATATCGATAATGATACATTCATTATAGCTACCAAGAGAGTGGGCCAGCAAGTTCAGCAACGTAGATGTGTATCAAAACTCAAAGCGTGGTGCACGCTGAAGACGCATCTTTCTTCGTGTGATTATTTAAACCCTTCCAAAAGGGATCAGGAGCAAAAGATTAGCTACTTAAGAGTAGGAGCACACCCCGACTTAGAGGAGTACTTAATTTCCCTTAAAACACCCCCACGACAAGGACGATAAGCCTACCTAACGCTGTGGCATCTATCCGTCTTTAGCCTGGTTAAGACACAAAGTGGGGCGCCGACGACCACCACTTACTGTTAGACAGACCGATCACGGCGGCATCCTGCGTGGTTTTCAGCTCCAGCTGCAGCGGCTGCTGCTCCGAATGCCGCTGAATGTCTCCGTTGGCGTCTCCGATCGAGAGGAGCCGCACGTTGGAGAACACAGACACCGCCATCTTCGACACAGCGGACGAGCGCTGTTCACCGAGTCTCTCTCCGTTGCTCCAAACATGTGTAAAGGCCCCACTCGCTACTGCCCCCGCGTGGACGATGTGTGTAAAAGTGAAATGTTCCCGGTCTCTCCCCAAATAGTACAAATAAAACAACGTCCTGTCGTTGGACGAAATATGACGAACTATGCCCATCTAGACATTCATCGTGACCTACAAGGCAGATGGCCTGATAATGCTAGAGAAACACGTCGAGCTTGAATAATGACGTAGGAGCCCAGTAAATGTAAGTCTTGTTAAAAACTCTGGAATTAACTTAAGCCCATAATAACGTGAAAACACAATATCATTTTAAATAAATTAAAAAAAAATAATAAAAAAAAAATCACATTTTGTGGGGAAAAAAAAACAGCATATTCAAATACTTTAAATCTTTATTTGTGGTGTTTCAAAGCAATTTCTCCAGGTGGCCATGTTACAAATTCAGATTTTAGTGAAAAACAATGCCCAGTGGCACACAATAGGTCATTTCTCCAAACAGAGCTTTTTAAAACATGTACATCTAACCAATTCATTGAGTTAAGCCTTTAAGATGAATCATACAAGTGAAACATCACCATTTCTAGTATTCTTATAGCCTGGTGATAAGAAAAAGTGTCATGTTTTCACCACACTTGGGTTTAAAAGGTATACAAACAGCCATCCCCACTAACAATGGGAAACACTGGCAGTAGTCTAATAACAAATGCAACAAGCATGAATCAGGCCCTGTTTACTGGTTTAAAATTTCACAAATTTCTTAGAATCTACAACACCATTGTTTCTCTGTTTAGTTAACAGACGCCACAGGATAAACAGAATTTCAGTTCAGCTTCAATGATTTTTTTTTTTTTAAATCCCTCAGAGCTGTGTGTACCTGGAGCCGAGTGTGAGGCTTCTAAACAATATTCACCAAGTCCCAGAGGACAGATAGCACAGACGAGTCTCTTCCAGTCCCACTGTCTCCTTCTGGAACAGTACCAAAATAATTTCATTCTTGTCCTACTGAGCAAACTGGATTGGCACATGGTTAAGTTGTGTACTTATCTTACTGTTGCTGGATCGAAGCTAGGTTAGGGGGCTTAATACAAAGAAAGACATGAGGGATCTCAGCATTTCTCAGCAATAAGAAAGCTGGATGATGGTTCAATAAAGAGCAGAGGAAGCTTTCGAGGACCTGGACAAGGTGGCATCTGTAACTCAGAAAGAGCACTGCAGCCTAAACTTAGCCAACACATCAGTCCCACCAAATGCTAGGTCTGTGACACGTTGCCATGCCAACGGAGCATTGAACTCAGAGGCCAAGCTAGTGCTACTCAAAGCGAGCAGCTTTAGTGTTGCAGCTAGGTCTCATGTTACTTGGCATTCCTGGCTTATTATAGGACTTTGTACCATTCTTCACACTGGTCAGTCTGTCAACCAGAGTTTCAAGCCCCTGGAAAGTCCTGTTTATTGACCATTGATCATAATGCTGCTTTGGGGAACACTGAATTTATCTGAACAACTGCTACAGGTACTTTAATATTAATGTCAGTGTGTGTCATTCTGGGAAACTCGTACTGATACAATGTTTTTCCTCCATCCTGGGCACCGGGCTTACCGCTGCATGTTAGTGTCACTGCTTTTCACAGATTGGGCTTTAGAAGGAAACGAGCTGTCTGAACCTTGTCAGACAGCGACATCAGAAATTACCTAGAGAAGTTTAACAAAATAATGTGCACAATTATGTAACAGGCTGTGATCTGGTGTGTTAAGGCACTACTTATGAAGATATCAAGGCTTTTAAAGAATCGCGATTAGGTCCTGTTGGGGGGGGGGGGGGGCAGCTCCAGGAAATGTCTTCAAAGGGAGACTGGAGTGAACCGGAGAGTGAGGACAGGGACATGCTGACAGGTGGGGTCCACCCTGCACAGCTGCCGAGAGACAGGAAGGACAAAGGTGAAATCCAAGCACCACATAAAGTCTGTGAAAGGAAGCCTACCAAGAAAACTAAGCATTCAAATACACTTGGATGTGAAGAGCCAAGCTGAAAATGTCAAACATCTGGGCCAATTGCTTAATGTGACATGCTATAAAAATAGCTGCCTGGTATTAATACAGGTCACTGCATTTTGGCTACATTCACTTTATGAGCCATGGAAAGATGTTCATTGAGAACTGATGTGATCCCAGAGAGCTACAAGTCACTGTACGAGCACAGCATTATCAAGGGCTCAGAGGGGTTAACGGGGAATTATGGGAGAAAGAATGACCGGAGCCGCACCTCAGAACAGGGCACAAGATTTGGGGGGCCGGAAGGGGTTGTCGCTGGAGGGAACCCCCATTAGAAGGGGATCCTTGTGTGCGTTCTGCAGACAGAAGGTCTTCAGGTCTGTTGCAGCCTGGGACACCTTGGATGGAGGAGGATTAAAAATGCAACATTGTTGACATGGGCTGCACCACAAGGAGGCACCAGAAAATGGAAGAGTGCAGAAATACACGAAACTGCCACTCCAGGAGGGGCGGGTGGATGGATGGATGGACGGACGGACGGATGCACAGGCACTATTTATCCCAAAGGGAAAGTTAAGATCAGACTAGTTACATATAACATCCATAGCCATTATTACAAGACAGCTGAGGTACACATGTAAACGCATGACCTGGCAATGCTACAAAGTGTTACACAACACAGACTAAATGGTGGGTGATGAAAGGAAGGAACATACAGTCAATTCTCACATTTCAGGAATTCATACAAGAGTTTCTTGTGCTCAGAGGTGAGAACAGGAGACCCAATGCTAGACTGTGTTAAAGTATTTGGACACCTAGCCACACTAAGAATAGATGTAGTCATGTATGACAGTGCCATTTTCCCCCGTTCAAAATATTAATTACATAAGGAGAAATCAGCCATGTTTATTTCTATCCTTCTAAAACAGGGAGCGTGTATGGAGATTTGAAGACCAGTTTCTGTCACCCTTTAAAAAACACCTTCCATGGTGTTTTGAATAAGATGTGCAGCTACAGTCCTGTAAACGGACACATGGTCTTCCTGCCTCAGCCACGCATAGCGCAGGTTCATGATTCACCTGACTCTCAGGAGTACAGAGAAACACTAGATAGGATGCCAGCCCACCACAAGGCAGACAAACATTATCATGCAATGAGGACAAGGTTCAGGGTCAGGACACTGGACTACCCAAATATGCAGTCTGGGTATACGCAGCACTGACGGCACTATGTTCTATTAAATAGATGTAGTATTATTTATGCACTATTCTGCTGCAGCTTTCATCCTGCTGATACAAACACATTGCTGTGTGAAAACCATACTTTTGTAGGAGTTTAAATTTTCAAAATTACCCAGTTTTAAACCAGTAGCGCTCAAAAAAAGCACCAATTTGTGGCTGATAGCACAGTTCAAAACTAAAAAGTTTGATTATGAAATTCTAATATGGTTGAAAATGCAAATGTAGTCAAACTAACAAGATAAATATAGTATTTGTCCCCAGTGTATATGATATTCATCATCGGACAAAGTAGCTTGGAATAATTCCACTGGTTGGCTTGTGGATCAACACATATTATACATTCCCCAGACGTCACATACTTGGGCTTAGTCATTTGAATGGCAGGTCCGTTCATGGTAACGTGAAGTAAGAAAGGGTCCACAAAACAAACAGCAGAAGACGGAAACACCCAGTAGGGAGAGAACACCCAGGTGTCGCTTGGCAGTACAGCAACACTCAGGAAGTTACACTGTTGCCGTGTAACAGAGCGGCTGTAAACGTGGGCCGCGGACAGTTGCCGTGTAACAGAGCACAGAGCAGCTGTAAACATGGGGCATGGAGCCCGAGATGCTCAAGTGATAACGCGATCATCTGTGATGCTGCATGCATGCATGCTCCGATCGAGACCCACTAGGTTCTCGGGATTTGTTGAAAGACAGAATGAAGGCTGCCCGAATTCCAAAGCGTGCAAAGCATACAGCAATTCAGAACAGCAGAATACAAAATAATATTAAGATACTAGGAAATATCAGGAAACAGCATGTGCGTTAAATACAATCAAACGGTGTGTTAAGTTGTACTCCGGCGATTCTGTAAAGTAAAGCAGGCGGCTTTCGGTTGTCTTGAGTATGGTCTGGCTGTTGATGTAGTTTAACTACGATACACTGTTACAGTTAAACAAATACGATACATTGTTTTACAAAACATCCGAGTGTAGCAGTGTTTTCCTCACCTTGATCCTTCGCACACTTGCTTCCAGGCGGAGCTGTTTGACGGCTTTCTGGGCGATTATCAGGTTGCTGCTGCTGGCGCTGTTGTTGGACATGACGGCGAGGCTGAAGTTTTAACTAAAGCAAAAGTCTATCGAGATCGAGGAGTCTCGCACACTAAAACTCTTCAATTTTCCTACATAAAACACAGCAACGGACGCTTCTTTTTCCTAGCAAGTTATTGCCCTATAGGTAACTTTTCCCTCCGGAGAGTAATAAACCTAATGTTCAGTGGATGAAGCAAAAGGCTGAATGACAATGTGCCAATTGTTCGGCGCATCATGGCCCCACCTCTACCCCGTTTGAGATGTGTGGCGTGAATACAGCCGTGTCGTTTACAGACGTCAAAACTCGAGCCAAGTCACATCTATGCAAAACTGGAGGGACACAAACAGGGCACTTGGTGTACACTTTATAGCTACCGTAACAAGCCAGATACAAATTTATAATCTAGTCATCTGTTGAATTGCTAATTCACAATTACATTTTGCACTCATGAGACAATTTTAGAGCTTTGTGGACTGAACAAATATTTAAAGCTCCTCCCTTAATATCAAGTATTTAATCTCAGCATTCATCATTCTCTGACGAAGGAAAAAGGCTCCTTATTCCATTTCTGTTAACACCCAGTTCAGTCTGTCCGTTTCCTGCAACATGACTGTGCAGCGAGAAGTTATCTAAACATTGCGGATTTAATTGGTGGGGGCGAACATTTACAGCCAAGTGTTTTAAATTAACGCGTTGATTCATTTTTACAAATTTATCCTACAAGGATTTAGTAAGTTGTTTTGGTCTCAAATTATAAATAATAATTATTTTGTGATTCGTTCATCTGCATAATAAATATAATAGAATTATTATTTTTTAAACAAAAAATAACCCGAAGATTACAAACATTAAAACAAAATGATAAATGACCTTTGTATCCAGTTACATGTGTTGTTGCAAACATGACAAATGTCCTAAAGGTCCTATTTTTAATGAAAATATCTTACGCAGTTCAGCGCCCCCTAGCGTGAAGGAAATGGCGCGAGCTGTCACGTGGGCTTCGCGGAGGATTGTGGGTCATGCGCAGTGTCATTCCGGGTCACTTTGGTTCGTCATAAGACATCAGCATCACAGCGATCCAGTATGCTTATACGAGTGAGTATATGTGTCGGGGAGGAATATTGTGAAGTTTACTTAAATGAAACGTGAATATGTTATTTCCAAAACAGGGACTTGCAGAATACTTCCGTCTTTCTGCATGTCTTGGCAAATCTTTTCAGTGTTGTCGCCGAAACGAGGTGGCATGCTGATGTCTTGGTTTGTTTCCTAGAAGTTGTTGGTCTGGTTTTGGTTCTTCACGTCATCTGTCACTCCCAGTTTGAAATAACTGCCCATACGCCGTGGCGCTGCCTTAAAATAAACGTTTTAAATCACATTATTTCCTTTTTAGAGACTTTTGCAAAATGCCTTTTCGGTGCTCAGGGAGAGTCGTTCCATACACTACAGTCCATCTTGGAGAAGCCCCCTCATTCCTATTGTCGTGGAACAGACGGTGAGGAGCTGTCTGAACTTATTTTTTCTGTTAAGTATACTTTCGAATACCGCACGTCGTTATTAAAGCCACTGCGGAATCCCACTGTGCTGTGAAATGTGTGTGCTTGTGTATGTGTAGACACAGTTATGAAGTTCTCTCTCCTCCTCCTCAGGGCAGAGGTGAGCGTGCCTACGATATTTACTCCAGGCTGCTTAGGGAAAGGATAATCTGTGTAATGGGACCGGTAAGCCTGGCAGCATTTGTGTCAAGTGGGAGGACATGACTATCACACTGGGGTATATCTGTACTAACAACTGTGTATTCCAGGCAAATATATTAACATGCAGTATATTTTTTTCCCCTTTCAGATTGACGACTCTGTGGCCAGCCTGGTTATCGCACAGCTACTCTTCTTACAGTCTGAGAGCAACAACAAACCCATTCACATGTACATTAACAGTCCTGGTGAGAGTGACAGTTGCCTAGATGTGTGCAGTAAAGAATGGCAAAAAAATGTTTCAGCTATGGACTTGCGTGTTTAAAGACCTTTGGCGTGTTGAGACCTGGTCCGGAGTTGGGCAAGCAGGTAGACCAGTATAGGAACGTTAGCTTTTTGTTGTTGTGGGATGAGTAAATGTGTCACGTGCAAAGAATGATGTTCTGAAATCATAAACGCTGTTCCTCCATGTTCCAGGGGGTGTGGTCACAGCTGGCCTGGCCATCTATGACACCATGCAGTACATCTTGAACCCCATCTCCACCTGGTGCGTGGGCCAGGCAGCCAGCATGGGCAGCCTGCTCCTGGCCGCGGGCACCACAGGCATGCGGCACTCGCTGCCCAACGCCAGGATCATGGTGCACCAGCCCTCAGGGGGAGCCAGGGTGAGGACATGCCAGGAGGAGGAGTTAGTGGGGGAGGGGCTTAAAAGTAGGCCAGGTAGCTAGGCCTACTTGCCACCCCAGTTTGACTCTGCTTGTTCATCAAGCTTGGCTGTCACTTTGAAGGGGAGGTGTAGCTCCTTTGCCCTCAACAGATGCGTGGTCATTCTGCTCCTCTGGTGGAACCTGCTTATCACCATTGAACACTGACACATTACTGACTGGTTGTGGTTCATCCAGGGTCAGGCTACTGACATAGCCATCCAGGCTGAGGAGATACTGAAGCTGAAGAGGCAGATCAATAACATCTACTGCAAACACACCAGGCAGCCCCTGGAGACCATAGGTAAAGAGAGACAGAGAGAGAAGGCACGCAGAGCTCATTATGACAGATGATCACCATTCCCTGTTCTGTTTCTCAGAGAGTGTGATGGAACGGGACCGCTACATGAGCCCTGTGGAGGCCCAGGATTTCGGGATTATCGACAGAGTGCTGGTCCACCCTCCCCAGGCTGGGCAAGACGAACCAGGCCTCGTGCAAAAGGAGATGCCCATCACAGCAGGCCCCTCTGCCCGAGAGGCCCCAAGGCCTGTGCAGGGCTCCCTGGCTCCCGGCCCACCATCTTCTTACAAGCCTGAGCCTTGAACCAAACACCTATGCTGGAGGCTAGTCCACAGCAAGTGATTCAGTCCCAGTCACATCGCTGCAGTTAGGATGAATTGTTCTCTTCAAAAAGGTACTTTGAGGATTCAGAAAATAAAAATCACACAGGGACAGCTCATGAATGGGCTTCATATTTGGTACAGGGAAAGATCACACGAGTTAAGGTTGCCACAATTTAATGCATTACCACTTTTATAGTTCATGTATACAATACTGCAAATCGTGCATGTTTCAGTACAAGACAAAATGGGTTTAAGTGGATGTTAGTAAAAGGACTTAAGTGAGCAAACTGCATACAATCCCCTTAGTGTCTACAGAGGCAGAGACAAGCTAATCCCACAGGAAAGTAGGAACAGCATCAAGAAGTTTAGTCAGGCACTTAGGTTGAACGAAACAAGCTACCATACAACTTGGGTTCCAATCATTCATTAAAGTGTATTAGAGCCAAACTGGTCCTCTCTGGAGACTCTTTACATACCATACCCAGGTTATACAACATACCATTAAAGAAGCAGTCTTAGTGCATGACAAGGCTACATTCCCATACTGTAAACATGCTCACTTAGCCATTTAAGTAAGAGTGAGCTCAGCAACAAAAAGGGTTTTGTTTGTTGTGAGTATGGTACATCTATGAAATTCCCATCTGCAGATAACCAGTACCCCCAATGGTCCCAAAGAAAGATTCATTTCTGTAGAGAAAACGACTTCCTTAATCACAAGTAAAGATCTTAAATTGAACGAGTGTTGCTCATTAAAAGCCATTAAAAATGTGAATGCTCTTAGGGGTCCAGCCAGGCCACCATCTACGGGGGGCCTTACATGATGGAGCAGCTCCAAGCCTTTCGGGCCCCGGTGGCCCACCGTACCCAAGCCAGGTTTCTCTCGTTGTATGGTGGGTAGCGCAACATGTGGATCCGCTCCAGGCCCCAGCCTCGGAGCATGCAACCACGCCTGTGGCTGAACGCCTCAAACCCCCAACGCCCGTGATAGCTGCCCATGCCACTGGCACCTAGACAGGAGAGTGGGACCAGGCCTAAGTGGAGCTAAGAGGTGGTGCTTGTGTAGCTAAGACTTCCCATAATCCAATGGGCCAGAGGGACTAGCGTGCACTAACAATGAGGAAGTACTCACCGACACCCCCAAAGGGCAGCCCTGGCAGGGTCATGTGGACTATACCATCATTGGAACAGAAACCCCCACTGCTGGTCTGCTCCAAAACCTTGGTGACTACCTTCAGAGACAGAAGCTGTGTATTGCTGACAGTGACCAAAGAACTCGGCGTCGAGGGATCAGGAATTAGCATGACACCACAAACAGAGGCTTACCTCAGCATTGTCAGAGAAAACATACAAGGCGAGGGGCTTCGCCCTTGCATTGACAAAGTCAATGGCATCCGTCATTGTCTCCACGGTGAGGATCGGCAGGATGGGGCCAAAGATCTCGTCCTGCATGAGTGAATCTGTATCTTTGACATCCACTACCACAGTCGGGGCTGTAGAATAGTCAAAGTCCAGTGTGTTTGAGGGATAGAAAGAAAAAAAAAAAAAACCTGGATTGTAAATTTGCAGTGGGACAAAGACCAGCAATACTAGCAGGTCTCTCCAGAGAGAGGGCTTAAGAAATCCTATAGTCAAAGATGAAATATGATTTGGAGAAATTTGGGGACTCGACAAGTCCTGAAGTAAGACTTCCCGTTTTCTGCAATCAGAATTCAGGTTTAACTATAGGATATGTTAAGCCTGCTTTCTTCAACATCCCCCAGTTCCATTCAAAGCCATCCACCTATTGCCACACTAACTCCCCTGCCCATTTCCTCGAGTCCCACCTACCAATAAACTTCTCATCCTCTGCCATCTCCCCTCCAATCACGATGTTTCCCTCAGACCGCCGCAGCATATCAGCCAGCCTGGCCCAGTGCCTCTGGGAAATCATGCGCCCGATATCGGGGCTCTGCTGTGGGCAGGAGCCGTAAAAGGTTTCCAGCGCCTTACGGAGGGCTGGCACCATAGCGTCACATGTCTGGTGGGTGCACAGCACGTAGTCTGGGGCCACGCAGCTCTGGCCCATGTTGAAGAACTTGGCCCAGACCAGCCGTTTGGCTGCTGCCTGGATGTCCAGCTTTCCAAAGATCAGGCAGGGACACTTCCCCCCCAGCTCCAGGGTGACCGGAGTTAGGTGTACTGCCGCAGCCTGCAGGATACTGCGGCCCACTGACTGGGAGCCTGGAGCAATGAGAGACGAAGGCGAGGAACTCATCACAACTGAGAAACTCTGTTTTTGTGGTTCTAAGAAGGTTACAAGTGAGAATTTAAAAAAGTATCTGTGAACAGACCACAGTTTTGCTACATATATCCATCTAAAGGTCAACAGAACACAAGTGTTTAATGTAAAAGGCAGCTGTCACCTCTACGCAAGTGTACCTGTGAAGAAAATGTGGTCAAATCTGTTCTCCAGTAATTTCTTGGTTTCTTCAGCCCCTCCACACACTACTGCATAGCAGTCCTGCAATGACAAGCATGTGCAAAGAGCTCAGCACATCCTGAGGGAGTGAGGGAGACTGAAGACCACCACATTCATACGTCATACCTGGGACAGGTACTTAGGAAGGAGCTCAGCAAGAAGTTTCTCCGTTTCTGGGCTGATTTCAGATGGCTTGACAATAGCACAGTTTCCTGATGAGTAAGATGTAGATTTACCATTCAGACAGTTCATATCAACACAACTTCAAAATATTATATTTATAGAAGAAGTAGTAAACATAACTGTTTACCTGCTGATATTGCTCCAATTAGGGGCAACAAAATAAGATGAAGAGGGTAATTCCATGCCCCGATAATCAACACTACCCCAAGAGGCTCCCTGCGGACAAAACAGTCATCCAGCTTTGCTGCCTAAGAGAAAACAGAAATGTCCCCAAATTAATTCTGTAGGTTAACCATACTGTATAGGCTTTTAGCACTTGCTTAACATGCAGCTGCTGAGGAGGACATAGGCCTACATCTTGCCAACTCAATCACTCCAACCACCACAAATAAATAACAGTCATCTAGAATGATTAAATCTGTTCATAAAAAAAAAAAAATACATCCTTAAACCATGGATACATATGCAAAAATATCTGTTGAGAGCCCTACCATTGAAACAAGCTACTTTATGCATAAAGACTAGCTTTTGCATGTGCTGTTGAGGCCTTACCAAGTTTTTCCCTACATGTTCCGGTGTCATCCAGGTCTTGAGGTTATTGATGGCGAAGCACAGCTCATTCATCACCATGTCGATCTCTGACAGAACTGCCTCAAACTTGGGCTGCAGTAAATGGAGGGGATGGGGCTGCGTGTTACACAGGCTACCTTACCTACATAGTAAGGGACATTCAGGGGAATTTAGAGGGGGGTTAACTGCACCTGCACTGCCTTGTCATGGTGAAGGGGCTTGCATAGTTCAGTGAAACTATGAGCTAAGCCGTGTAGGGCCACCCAAGACAGACAGGTCATAGCTGAGAACTCAGACCAAAGTGATCCCTGGAGAAGGAAATGGCAACCCACTCCAGTATCCTTGCCAAGAAAACTCCATGG
>JAACJT020000037.1:7865203-7898235 GCA_009936485.2 Gymnarchus niloticus
CAAAGAGGAGGTTTATGGATGTAGTGAGAGAGGACATGCAGTTGGTGGGTGTGACAGAGCAGGATGCAGAGGACAGGAGATGGAGATGGTTGATGTGCTGTGGCGACCCCTGACAGGAGTAGCCAAAAGCGAATGATGATGATGATGATGTAATGAGCAATGTGCAAAAGAATATTACTGATTACAAACCAAAGATTTTTCATTGTTCTTATTCACTTTGTCTGGGTACATTTCTGTTTTGACATTTTAGGGTTAATTTTCATGCTCCCACCCCATTGACTAAACCCTACATCACTCATATCTGGGTGTAATTACGTTTTGAAGTCAACATCGATCACTCAACATCGAGCGTGCATATAAAACGTTCAAATCTTGTGTGAGTATATGTCAATTTAACAAAGTCAAAAGATAGCTAGTTGTAATGGTGAGTCCTTTATTTCCGATGAATCTGATTTTATCACGCCCCTGACCAGTATAAGGGGTTAGAAGATGGATGGATGGAATCTGTTATAACAGTTTTTCATGCTATTCTTTACTTGCCTTAAAGGAAATTTTTGGTGATAAAAATATTTCTAATTGCTTCCAGTTAGAAATTTTTTCCACTGGTACTAACAGATTGGTTTTACCCTGCTTCACTTCCAGGATCAGAAAGATCACAAATACTCAGGGCCATATATTCCCAGAAGCAATATTCATTGCTAAAAAAAAAGGACATTCACGTTCAGCGTCCTTCAATTAGCTTTATTAGGAAGAAAACTAGTCATATCTTTGGTTCATCAAAGTAGCCTCGCCTAGCAGCTACAGCAGGAGAGCAACTTCGAGGCATTCTTTTAAGGGACATTAAATATTGCTCTGTAAGTTCATTCCAACACTCCTAGGGCATGGTTTATGGTTATTAAGGTTTACTACGTTTATTACATTTAATTATGTTATAGTATTCATAAATCTCCTTCAGGCTGGAGTTGAACTTCATGGTTTTCCAAAGGCAAATTACAACATTTACATATACACTATTGAGTGTCTAGAATTTTTTGTGAAAATTATGTGAGTAACACTGATAACGTAGAAAATCTTAGTGTGTGCAAAAACCTTTGACTGGTAGTGTAAATAGATGTAAATTTAACTTTTTCACATTACGATGTGGATTCACTTCCCTGCTGCTTAGCCATGAGCGGAGACAAAACAGAGAAAGCCATAAGTAAATGTGGGACACGGTGGCTCGCACCTCTAGGCTGTGGGTTTGAATCCCGCCTCCACTCTGTGTGTGTGTAGTTTGCATATGCTCCCATTTGCTTAACAGGTTTTCTGCAGTACGGGCTGATTGCCCTGCGATGGGTTGGCACCCCATCCAGGGAGTCTCCCACCTTGTGCCCCAAGCTGCCTAGTACAGGCCCCGGGCTCCTTCCAACCTTGCACATAATGTGAAGTTTAGAAAATAAATTAATGAGATTTGTATTCTTCTCACAAGATCTTTAAACATCCTTGCTTTGATATCAGACTCTGTGACAGCCACCTGCTCTGATCAAAAGGATTCCAACACATTTGGCTAAGCCGAGTAACCTAGATTATGCAAAGGTGGAAAGGATCTTCCGTGGACTAGTTCAGTGCAGTTCTGGGAGCCAGTTCAGCCTAGTGCCTGAGAACCAGGCAATTTGAAACCTCTGCGTTCTATGAAGCTGTGTCAGTATCGTAACCAACAACATAATCCCTCCTGACTAACTTACTGTCGTTCTATTTCACTCTTGTGATCATATTATGTATTTTGTTTCCATATTAGTCATATACCTGAAAATGTTTTTATATTTGTGTTCTTGTCTATAATTTCGTCTTGTATTTTTCATCGAGACAGGGTTCGAGTTTATGTGTGTGTTTGTATGTAAAAGAATTCGACAGCAAATCAAGCACAAATTGAGACAAATTCTTCAGAGATTTCAGGTCCCTCTGAGATCTATAGTCTGGGTGCCACTAGGAAGGTTTCTCATTTCTCATTCAATATGGAGGTTTGCTTGGAGGTCTGGGCAGGATGACAGAAGGAAACGAAAGCAGAGCAGCACCATCAAAGCCCTCGCCTTCTCCAGCCGGCTCTTTCCACTTCTTCACCTTTTCTTTATCTGTCTTTCAGGCTATACGATGACACTGCATTTGAATACACGTTAAGCATGGTCTCTCTCTGTGTCCATTCTAAGCCCAGTAGCTGTATGGCGTATATGAATGTTGGATCTTGTGTCCTCAGCTCGATATGCTTAGCCTGAGGGGGCAGTAATCAAAATAATGAGACTTAAACAAATGTCGCATGCAGTTTTCCCCCATAATAAGACAATAAATCACCCAGCCTTTCCTTTTGTACACTTTTAACCATTACCATCCGATTTAAGCCCTCTCCGCAAGAGCTGTTTATTATGAATCCAAAAAACCCTAGCAGTTGCACTTAACTGCTTATTTCCCCTGCACATCCGCAGCTGTTTTGACAGCATTGTTCCTGTACTTGCCCTGGTAGTCTGAATGCAAGGGAGAGCTGCAAAGGAAAAAAAACATGTGAACCAGCAACAGAATGCTGAGCTAGAGGAGAAACCAACCTGAAGTGGTCAGATTGTAAGCCTAGCAACTGGTAAGTGGTACAAGCACAACTTCCACAGGGGTTTGGAAACAAGGCTGTCACCATTCGATACATCAAGACAAGGCAGCGCGAATATCGGTGAAGAGAAAGGGAGGGAACAAGGGAGAGAGAGAGAGATGGAGAGACGGAGTGTGACCATGGACTGCTAATAGCTTTGCGAACCCACTGAACTGAGTCAGGCAGCCGCCGGCTCAGGCAAGCTCAGACAGGTAGGAGACCAAGAAAAGAACGTAGATTGCGAGTGCAGGACCCTGTGGCATGAGGGCTTGGTGGCATTACTTCCTAACCAGTACAAACCCAGGAAAGAGGACAAAATGCTTGCGACACTGGGTGGCATGTACATCATGGTTTGGGCGGATATGAAAATGATTCGATTTATATAACTCCAAGATTCATACATCCAACTGTATTCCCAGAACTGAATATTCAGTGGAGGCCACCATGTAAGCCTGGCACATAGGAGGTAGAGAGGAAGATGGGGAACACTGGATTGGATACCAAGCAAATACTCACAGAATTATCTTGAAAACAAGAGGACCTGGATACACACTGAGGAGTGTATCCATTACATATAGAATTATTAACTCATATAGAACTACAGTATGTTGACCCCCTCTACCACGACTGTGTTCCCCTTCCAATAAAATCCCTCACCACCTCTTCCCTTCCTGAAGCTCCAGATGGAATTTGACATTTCAAACCTGATCGGGTAGCATTTTTATCAAGGGCCTGACGACCAGCATTCATCACTGAACCCTTGCAAAGGAAAGTGAATTGAGAGACAAGGAAAAACTCCTCTGTGGCTTCTTGGGAAGCTGTGAGAAGCACACAAGCCTCCAGCACCATGTACTCCCAGCATTGCTTTACAAACAGAAACGCCAACTGGCACCTACTTTCTCCTACACAGGGCCAGCTGCATGAGGGGATCAAACATGCAGTTTTATCGCACTTCGTCTTTAATGCTGCCCTTTGTCGTTTGAAGGCGGCTTTAAAACCTTTGCCTTAGGAATGTGTCTGTTTTTCACCATTAAAATCATTAAAAATCAATGAATGATTTTTTTTGTGGTGTTTGTATTTCAAAGTCAAACGGTTCAGCTGACTTCCTCCCCCTGTTAGGAGGCAGGAGCTCAAGGGGGGCCCCCTGCAGGACATGAAAAGGTAGCGCGGGTTTGGCCAGCCATAATTTTAGTTCCCTTCTCGTGGTGTGGTGACCCTGCAAATACGGAGACCTTTAGGGCGCCTCTTTTATGGCGGCAGCCGGGGGGCGGGATGCCCGTGGCGTGCATCTTTCGTGGCACAACACGTGGGCTGTCGCCTCCAAGCAAGTGCGCTCTGTGGTGTGCTCTTTGAAGAGCCCGCGGGGTTTAGAGCGTCGATTGTTCTCTGCATGGCCTGACGTGTCCTCTCGCAGCGCCGCAGCAGGGCACATGCGGCCCACGTTTACTAGACGGGTCTGAGGGAGGGCCCCCCCTGTAGACGTGGAGGATGTAGGGGGCAGAGCAGAGCAACAAGGCTCAAATACTGCCACAGAACTTTCTGGTTTGAGTTCAGTACTCTGCAAATGAAGGATTTGCATTGGGAGAGTCAAACAGATATAAGGACAAAATGATAAATATGTAGGAGCATCTGGTCAGAATATCAAGGGCAGTGAAGGGGTGAGAGAGAGAATTTCCCTCCTGTGTTAAGTGTTCATTTACTTAGGACATTAGTTGTTTTTCAATAGATATGTGTCAGTATTACTTCCTGTTTAGCTACTTCCCATTCTCTTGTCATTCCTTATGTTTATGTCATTAAAAGGCCAGCAGAAGAAATAAGCTAAATAAATAACCATTCAATGACTTGGAGAGAAGTGCTTTCATCAGCTCCATAAGCTGGAGAGGTTCAAAATGTGAAATATTTCATCAGCCTGCAGTTCATAAGCTGTTGGCGTGGCGAGTTGCACACACACTGGCCGCTATTTTGCTGCGGTGCTGTGCCTTCAAGGTTATGGGGATTCAGTTTTCCTCGGTGCAGGTACACACAGCTAAAAGCGATGAGATGGGCACACGGAGTTCTCATTAATTTAATCGGCCTAAACGTTTGGGGGATGACAGCAGGACGGGGTTTGCAGAGAAGGAGAGATGGAGTCAGGAATAAAGGCTTCAGCTGAAGATGAATAGTGCAGGAGCAATGAAATCTCATCCATCATCCATCACTCCACCCTTCTTCTGAACCAAGGGCTCTGCTGAGAGCAGCTGGCTGGGTGCCCAAGGAGGGTGGAGAGGGCAAGGGGTGTGATGAGGCTACTCTGACATCCCACTTTGAAGAACATGCACTTTGAGGAGAACGTGACCCATCTTAACTCCACCAAGCTCACAGAACATCTCTTTGGGTCAGACTTCCAGTCCTAGGGACTCTACTGGAATCTATACCTGTAACACATTAGGATGTGGCCTCAAACGTGGATCAGCGGTATTAACTGAGGCCAAGTCGCTGCCTCCTTTCCACTATGCCTCTCACACACAAACACACACGCACAGACTGTAGCACCTCCAGTCGCCTGTCAGTATGCCCAGTCTGCGCATGTCTCATCCTTCGGTGCTAAGCTTGACTGTGTAGTGCTACTAATTGTGGCTTAAAGAGTTGGCACGGCGAGATTAGAAAAAGCCAGGGCACTGTGTTAAAACCTGCTGCTTACTAATGCTTTCTCCCACTTCCTGATACTCTGACACAGCAGAGTTTGAGAAATGACTTTTACTTTTTCGTTAATTTCACACACATTCAGTAAAATTGATTCGATCCATTTCAGTTCAGTTCACGTGTGCAATCGTCGCTTTGACTGCTTGAGTCTCATTTGTGGGCAAGTAAATAAAAGGGTCTACAGATTCTGGAGGGGAGACAAGAGTGGAAAAACATAATGGGGCCCTCTCCCAGGTCTACTGTGTCAGTGCATCCTGTCAGAGTATCAGGAGACACCAGTAATGAGTACCTGTTAGCATCAGTAAGCACCTTACACATCTGCAGTCCCCCCCTCCCCCCACGCACAGATACTAGTTTGCTGCCTCACCGTGCTTCCACTGTGATTTGACCATTAAACCGGGAATTCCCAGTCCTCAAATGACCCCCAAGACAACGGGCGCACTGCCAGCAGTCCAGGCCATTTGGTGCAGTCTCCCTCCCAACAGAAAACACGGCTGCATGCAAGATCTCTCCAGCGGAAGAGGAGGAGCACAGACACCAGTCGTTAAGTAAACAGGCAGTTATATTTTATCACTGGAGTTAGCAGGCGACTGAAATCTTTAGAAAGTCTGGAGATCACAGATTAATCATTAGCTCTTTGTACTCCTTTATAAGACATTAAAACAAGCACATTACCTTTTAGGCTCCCTCTGTCTGTCTCTGGGGGACAGTCCAATTCAGACTGTTGAGTCACTATTACCCCTTCTGTCTCTGTATATGGATTTTAAATTTCCCTGTCCCAGTTCACTCTCTGCTCCTGACTTTGACAGTTTGTGATGCTGAGGTCAAATCCTGCCAGTGGGTCCAGTCCCTTGATAAACCAGCCTTGACCCCACCCATTGTCATCTTACATCACACTTCTACACGACTGCCAGGAGATAGAAGATCAGATTACACAGGCTGATGTGAACCTGTGTAATTAACAATCTCTACTGACACTAGCATTCAAATTACTAAACAGAAAGTCAAAATATCAAACAACATTTAGTCTGTTAGGCACTGAATGTTGCAGCTTTTTAAAAGATCTGCTTATTCAGAGCAGTGATGAAAGTCACACATGTATTTTGTACTTCTGTCCCCCTATTAAAAACAATTCAAAAAGCTTCCAGATCAGTATAACCATTTTTTCCTTTTCAGCATTCGATTTTCCCCACAACGATTAGCTGCCTACCCCTGGGAACCCAGGCGTGAGGTGGGAACAGCGACAAGGAGCCCTCGAGGATGGAGGGACCCCCCGAGCCTCCACGCAGGTCTTCAGATATGTCAGAGTGTTGCCTGGAGGGTCATCCTGTACTCCGGCGCACTGCACTCTGTCTTGGAGGTCTCCGTCCATGAGCACGAGAGCGAGCAAACTGGCACGTCCCCCCATGCTCATCGATTGTCCTCTGCGGGTCGTAATTTATTTAACGTCAGCCATTTGCTGTATCTACGCTCTGGTTTCTTCACCTCCGGCTGGGCTCACATGAACCGCCACTCTAAACACCCGGCTTACAAAAACGGGCAAGAAAACACATCTGCGGCTGTCCGGAATCTCTCCCTCCATCCCTCCGTCTCTCATCTGCCATTCTTTCCCACACTCCTCTTGCCATCTTGCACAATCCTCCCCGTAACAGATCCTTCCCCCATTCTCCCCCCATACCTCTCTTCCTTACATTTCTTATTCTCTATGAACTGTGCAGGGAAAAAATGGATACAGCTTTTCATTAATCAGTACAATTATATTCCTTCTCTGAAAGTAAACCATGACTTCCTCTATGTAGCGCATGCCATGGATGTTTAGTGAATATTTTGCTGTATTATATAATTTGTAGCATTACACTAATTGTGCATTATCCTTTAAGGAATCTGAAAGCTGCATTCCTCTAATAGCACATAATCTATAGATCATGAAACAGAATTAAGGTAAAAATGTGTGTTTTGCATTTTTTGTGCAGTTAAACTGCATAAAATAATATTTTTCCACCGTCTGCAGGCTGCTCAACACGGGCTGGACTGAAGAAGCCTGCAGTGTGTGGCCAGAGGCACAGTGTCTGAACCCCATGTTGTTCTTCGGGGCTCTGCAGCTGTACGCACAGCAGACTCTGACCAGCAGGACCCGAGATCAAACCCATCTTGTAGCCAGTCGTACCCGTCTGGGCTTCAGTCTAACGCACGCACAAACCCACCATGCCTGCATAGGGACAAGGGTCCCCTTACCCAACCGGCGTCTTCATCATTACAATGTCATCCAGTCTTTAACTGCTCTACGACTCACACTTCTCTTCTAAATGTCTGTTTCTTTCACGGTTTCTCACCAATTCTTAGTTCCCCTTTCAAACATTCTCCTCCCTCCCCGTCATAATTCATGTTTCCTTCACTCTCAGCCGTTACTTCGCACACCCAACTTGCCTGTGCTAATCCAATGCTCTTACAGCCCCACTCGGTCCCCCCACCCCAGACTCCACACACTCTGAACCATGTGATATTAATCCCACCCCCAGCCCACATACACACTCCTGCTTTCTGACTCTCGGTCCCACTCCTGGTCAGCGACACACACGCACACACTCACCATTCCCATTTGTGCCTCTCTCTCCTCTTCTTCTCCTGCATACGGACAGTTGTGCTCTCTCTCTCCCTCTCCCCATCTCTCTCTCTCTCTGTCTCTCCTTCTTTCTTCTCCTCTCTCATCCTCTTATTTGCATGCCCATGCCGACCGACAGCCAGGGGCAGCAATCCCACTCCCCCATCCCCACCGCTCTGTTTTTCATGCCGGAATCCCCGGCAAGCTGGCACTGAGCTATTCCAGAAGAGGAAGACGAGAACAAAGGCTATCCTGGGTCATGGAGCACAACCACATCTTCACCACCCTGTCCCCCAACTTCAGCGCATGGAGTGCAGGTCAGCCGCCCCCTGGCCTCCAAGCCTGTCCCCTGGGGACCCTGCCTGTCATCTACTACAGTGTCCTCCTCTGCCTTGGCCTGCCTGGTAAGCATTCTTCTATTTCACACTGTTATGGTTTATAACCGTGTCTGTATGCGGTTTTAACTGTATGTATATGTAATGTATTTTAACTGTATGTGTATCATTGTGGATCCATGACATTAGCTTTGTGTGTGTCAGTGTTTTCATGATTTTAACTTTGTGTGTGTCAGTGTTTTCTTGACTTGAGCTTTTTGTGTGTCAGTGTTTTCATGATTTTAGCTTTGTGTGTGCATGATTTCAGTTTCTCCCTGTGTTCCATGACTTTAGCTTTGTGTGTGCATGATTTTTACTGTGTCCGTTTCTCACTGTGTTTTCATGACTTTAGCTTTGTGTGTGTCAGTGTTTTCATGACTTAAGCTTTGCGTGTGTATGAGTGTATCTCCTTGAGTGCATGCAGTTTATTTGATTTAAGATTGACAGAAGATGACCTAGGTGTTGTTTGAGTATATTTCCACTCCCATGCATCCACATGTTACAAACGTTTCAATCATGTAGATTTTAAAATCTGCATTATTGTAAACTGAATTTTAAGGCAATCTTTTTTTGTGGTCGACTTCTCTTGGGTGACTCTTATTGTAACTAGTGAAATGAGTACTGATGGATGCGAGAAAGACTAGCAGCAATGTATGGCTTTGGTGGATGATCCTTGGTTTGTCCCCGGAGCAAATTACTTCCCAGCAGCACCTGACTGGCAAAGCGCCGATCTGCAGAATCATTTTGGAAGACACCCAAGTGCTGTTCAGTACCAGCTCTTGCAAAATGACCATTGCACCTGAATTTCCTGAGGAACTGTGCATCTCCTCATGCAGCCCTGCCAATCTCACAGGTTCACAAAGACACTCCGGTGCAGAGCCGAGTAACACGCTTTCTGACAGGGAGGGGAAGTGGGCTGATGGGGGGGGGGGGGGGCAGTCTCGATCACCATGTAGGAGTGAGCCTGTGAGTGCAAGGAAACAAAAAAAACAGTGTGAAAGAAGAGAAGGATTCATGGCTGCGGAGCCACTGAGGTGACATGTATGAGCGTCAGGTGGGAAATTGAAGAACAGCTGATGCCAAAACGCCACCATGGAATCAAAACGGCTGCGTCAACAGCCCTCCGCTGCGTTGCGAAAAAACATTTATACATTTTATGCACATAAAGGTTTTGACACAGGTAATGGTGTCAAAAATTAAATTAAAGATGAAATACTTGAGTTTTTAGTCTGTTTCAAGGTATGTGACACGATGACCCGGTGCACCAAAAGTGTGCGTGTTGTTGTGTGACCCACTGTGTAATTAGGTCAGTGCCATGCTGTGCTGTGTTAAATCAGCAGATATCACATGATCAAAGTTAAGTTTGCAGAGCCATAGTTTGTTTCACAATGGGGAAGGCCTCCCCCGTGTGAGACCTATACCAGTTGAGTTTTCCCATTGTGAAGGTCACATTATTTGAAAACCTTCTATAGCCAGTAATGGGGTCCTGAATGATAACATCAATGACCGTTGGTCCTTGTTTTGCACACCTGAGATGTTTGCTGTCATTGGTGGTCGGAGGTTCTGGGAACGGAGCAGGCAGTCATTTGAGGCAGTTTCCTCAGATGCTCTATAATGTAATCAAAGATGTCTCCAGTTGAGCTTATACAGTTTCAGTCATCAAATATAAAATGTGTTACATAATTTCCACAGTGACATTATTTAATAATATGGAGCTGATTATTGTTTCAGAGTGAAACCCTGACATTTCCAAATCTTTCTGTGTGCTGTTAAATGTGTACAGTCTTACAGTACTTAGCACTGTTTTTTCCCTAGATTTCTTACCTACTCAGCACCTCCTTATCAGCCCAAATTCCTCACTTTCTCTTCACCCCTCTTCCTTTTCATCCTCCGCTCACTTTCTGTTCACCCCTTTTGCCCCCTCTCACCTTCTCTTCACCCCTCTCTCCTTTCATCCCCCCTCACTTTCTCTTCACCCCTCTCTCCTTTCATCCCCTCTCACTTTCTCTTCACCCCTCTCTCCTTTCACCCTCTCTTACTTTCTCTTCACCCCTCTCTCCTTTCACCCTCTCTTACTTTCTCTTCACCTCTCTCCTTTCACCCCCGCTCACTTTCTCTTCACCCCGTCCTCATGCACATTGCCTCATGTGCTCTTGCACACCCTGACCTCCACCGGCATGCAGCCTCTCCATGGCATGGAGGCAGTCTTGCTGTGCACCAGCTGGTTCCACTGGCTCTCAGACACAAGTGCAGAGCTCGGTACTACCGTGCCGATGGCAACAGTGGCAGCCGGGACGCTTTTCTCTCCCGGGATGCTGACCTAGTTCCACGTAGTGGGGAGAATAATATTCCAGGGACTGTGGAAAGAGACATCTCTGTCGACCACAGAGACCTTATTACATATCCCTTCCAGTGCAAGAACCTGCCCTGAAACATTCACATAGCAGCGTTTATTTATCGGCTTAGCCAGCAGGTACCAACATGGTTCACCTTTCTTGCTGTTTGTCATGATCTATAATGTCTTCTAGAACCACCAAATGTAACTAAAGAAGTGAGGATTACTGTCTTGGTCTGTGGTTTCACTGTTTTTCCCAGAGTCAGAGCCTGCTGCCTCACCAGATCAGATTTTCCAGTGGGCTTTCATTAGTCAGCCTTTCACACACCACTCTCTCAAATCCACAGACGAAAGCACAAGCCAGCTGTGAAATGATTTGGGATGATTAAGGATTCTTCTAGTTACCCCTACTCCCCAGGATCCACCTCCAGTAATCTGTAATGGTAATAACCAGGGACAGACTGTCGGGGAACCCAGCTGGTTTTTGACCTTCATACAGTCAAATCCACTCCTGCCTCTCTCCCATTCTCCCTATACTCATCCCGCCATAGGATGCACATGAGATTGATGCTGTCCCTGTGTTTGTCCATCCATCTATCCATCCATCTTCTGCATACTGCTGGGGCTTGTGTTTCCTATTTTTTAAAAATGCAGCACAGATGTACAGAGGTTCTCCATCCACATCTACTTTAAAATACTCTGACAGTCAAGTGTTCGTCTGTCTGATCACATAATGCCTATAATTATCATTTAAGCGACATAATATATAATCCAATTATGTACCTGTCTGTATCAGGACAAAGGGGCCATTTGTGTGGCCTGTGGGTGTGAATGATTATCATGTACTGCTGCTATATTTATAAGTAAGGCTTGGTGGAGTGGTGTGTAGCTCAGTTTTTTAGGAATCTGTGCCCATCTCCAGTTATGAGTTAAAAACCCTGTGGCCAGCAAAGTAATGATATTACTGTTGGGCTCTTGAGCAAAACTCTTAACCTGACTGCTACAGGGACACTGGCTGACCTGTGCTCTGACCTCAAGCTGTTCTCACTTGTATGTCACTGTGCATAAAAGTCTCTACTAAATATATAAATGTAAATCTGATGTGGTACTAATTATTGTACCTTCGATAAACTCTCCAGAATCTCTGAATGGGGAATAAACGCTATTCATTTACCAATGATGTCAGATCAGTGAAACAGCTTGGAAAGAATTTGCCATGGCAACAGAAGCCAAAATGATGGCATGGCTTCCTGTCCTAGGGGTCTGTTATGAAAACAGCAGCCGTTCGTCCCACTCCCCGGTGTAACTGTGCTGCCGTGTCACCCCGCTGGATGACAGATGGCGTCCCCGGCCTATTCCTTCAAGGCCCCCCGATCACTCGGCACACACAGCTGCACCACCTCCCGGTTGCAGTCGCCACCACTGCAAGCGGCCAGATTTGGATACCAAACCACCTGGGCTTGAGAACTGGGGGAAAGGAGCTTAGGGAACAGTGGAGGAGGGGGTGGTATCAATAGAAAAGCTGGAACAGCAGAGGTGGTTATCAACTGAAAGAGAAAAACACAGGGAATGAGGGAGGAAATGCAAGGAAATAGGAAAGGGTGTAGCTCTGGCACATATCCCAGCTTCCAGGACTTCCCATTGGCTGTATTTCCTGTCCTCAACAGTGACATTCTTCATTGCTATATACTTACAGCATGCGACTAACTCTAAATTCTCTTTCCTTGCCATAATTCATCCTCCCCTGGCCCCACCACACCCCCTGGTCCTCCCCACCCTCTTGTCTCATGCCATCACACCCCTGCCCTGTGCGGCACTCACTAACCACCCCCACACATTCATTTCCAAGCAAACATCCTTACAGTGATCATCCTGTCCCAGCTGGTATTGCGTCGTCAGAAGTCCTCCTACAACTACCTCCTGGCCCTGGCGGTAGCTGACATCTTGGTGCTCTTCCTTATCGTCTTTGTGGACTTCCTGTTGGAGGACTTCATCCTGGGTACCCAGCTACCGCCCTCCCTCAACAAAGCGGTGCAGGTTTTGGAGTTTTCCTCCATGCACACCTCCATATGGATCGCCGTGCCCCTGACAGTGGACCGTTACATCGCTGTGTGCCACCCATTACGCTACCACGCAATGTCCTACCCTGCACGCACACGCCGGATCATCCTGATTGTCTACCTAGGCTGCTTGCTCTCTAGCGCCCCCTACTACTGGTGGCCAGACCTCCTGCAGGGCCTGCCCACTGGGGCAGGTAGCAGGGGGACTAGTAGCACAGGCCAGCACGTGCTGGTGTGGGCACATTGTTTCACCGCCTACCTGGTGCCCTGCTCCATTTTCTTTGCCCTAAACTCAGTGATTGTTCACAAGCTCCATCGCCGAAGCTGCTTCCGGCTACGGGGGTACTCCACAGGCAAGACCACCGCCATCCTATTAGCCATCACATCTGTCTTCGCCGTGCTGTGGGCGCCACGTGTCGTTATGGTCCTGTACCATCTCTACACGGTCCCACCCACCACACCAGGCTCCACCCGCCTGCTTCACCTGGTCACCGACGTGGCTAACATGTTGGCACTGCTCAACACCACCATAAACTTCTTCCTGTACTGCTTCATCAGCAAGCGCTTCCGGGTCATGGCGGCTGCCACGCTCAGGGCCTTCTTCCGGTGCCGGAAGCAGCCGGCTCCCTTCTATGCCAGTCACAACTTCTCCATCACCAGCAGCCCCTGGATCTCGCCAGCAAATTCCCACCGCATCAAAATGCTGGTCTATCAGTATGACAAGAATGGAAAGCCCATCTGTATCTCCTCCTGAGATGCACATCTCCAGTCTTTTGGAAGCTACTCAGTTTTCCCTGGATGAGCTAGGGAGAGGCATGTCATTTTTTTTATGGTGGTAACGGCAGGAAGTCTGACAGGACCACAAGCCCCTAGATTGGTAGGTTGGAGGTTTATTTCTGGTTTCAGAGCCAATACGAACCATCCTGGGATAAGCAGCACTTTATTTGAACTAGACAACCCCCTTCTGGAGAAATGAATATGTTTTCTTTTGAGTACAACATCATTGTTAACTAGCAGCATCATGCAAGTTGATGACGGTGAATGACAAACAGCCTGTTCTCTGAAAAATGCTGAGCATTGCACCCTCCTACTTGTCTGGATTGCCCAATCTGGAGCCAGCGAAAGGAGATTACTCATTCTGCTCATTCTGTTTTGCATTGCATTTTTTCAGCTCATTGCTTAGCTGGTTTGCAGGACATTCTGAACGATGCATGGTCCTTTTCGTGACCTTTTATCTCTGTTTTCTGCCTACATTTCGTTTTGACGCAGCGCCGATACGCACGGTGATGATGACCCCATCAAAGGAGACAAACACGAAAAAGACAGAACACTCAGACTACGTTTTCTGTTTTACTATATTTAACATAGTCACGCATGATGCCGTTCTACCATAAAAACATCACGACTACACGATGCTAATTTAGAAATAGGTAAATGAAAGGAAAGAAAATGACTACTCATTAATCTGTTTTAAAAGGATGCATTAATCACCCCTACAGTAAGCCAGAAAGAACAACTACCCATCCTGCATTAAACTGAAGAAATGTCCAGAAGAATGAACTAATGTAGATTAATAATAACACCCTATGAAATATTCATGGTCTTCACAGATTTAGGTGAAAATTCATCATCACTTTATGCAACTAATTCTGAAATCCTCTGTTCAGGCTGGTCATTTGAAAGAGGTGAGGCAATGCAGCAGAGTTAGAATGCAACAATGTTCCATCGTTCCCCAAACACTCAGAGTTCACATGTCTGTGGTTCTCTGGGTTCTCTGCCACCAGGAGCTTGTGGGTTCTACGTCCCAACACCACAACAGGATATAATCGCATGAATCTGAAGACTACACCACCCCCAAGATGCTCTACTGCCCTACTCACATTTCAGCAGAAATATGGACAAGGGCAGTAGGGGGGCAGTACCCATTGTGTGGCCAAGGAACAATGCAAGGGACAGGTTTGATGCATTAGTCAGTGGGTTCAAATCACATAATAAACCACTTAAAAATGGGGAGATCCCATAAACCGGTACAAGTGTGGTGGACCTTAATAAAGGCTGATGGACTTTGATTGTGCAGTATAAGGTTGAAGGACATTGTTTTTTGTATGAATGTTATCCCAGATAATAAGCAAATGTAACAACAGAATGACCAAATGGTCCACACATTCTGAACATGAGACATGGCCTTCACCATGGCAACTGTTAGCCCAGCATTCCTGTGAGAGAAGGGGTAGCCAGAGTAGTTTTAATGCCCAAATGGTCTTAGGAATGTCTTTAATTTAATGAATCGATCTCCCCCTTTCACCGTCTAGCCCAGTTGTCCTTGTGGTTGGATTTTAATCAGTTCCTTTATTGGAAAACCCACTCCACTGCATCTTCAATGAATTTAATTGTAAGCCTCTTAGCATGCAGGTGTAACAGGGCAGAAGTCACCTCTCTGTACAGCTCATGGGGAATGACAAAGGCAGCAAGAAGCCCACTCACCATGAAGGTGTTTTCGCCCATAGCTCTTTGCGGGGCCTGCAGCCCGGTGTCAGACCAGGCAGCTGCAGTTACCCTCTGTTCCCAGGTGATGGCACTGTCTGGAAATGCTTTGAAGTGCTCTGTAGCAAAGACGTTTCTGCTTCACGGTGCAGGAGGCGTTTTAACTGCACCATTAGGGCTAGGTATCGGTGTGCATGTGCATCGTGAGTGTGTGTGTGTGTGTTTACAGGGCGTTCTTTGTTCTGAACCTTAATATACTTTTCAGCAGATTACCAAATAGTAGTACCTGAAGAATTTCGAGGACTAGAATACTTATAAGTATTTAAAATGTCTTTATTTCTATACATATTTATACTCTGGACAACTGTGTCTGTATTTAAGTGTTGGCACTAGTATTCTGCCTGTATTACATTTTTACAGGAAATTTTTTATATACATCTAAATCAACATTAATGAGAAGTGGTTCAGTTTGTGGTTTGTTATCTATTAGCTTGTTTAACTGCAAAAGTGCTTTTATATAATGTTCCTATGAATAAGAATGAAATTCAGGAAGGTATACCTGAGTTGATGTATTTTCGAGCAGAGAGTCAGTGTGATGCCCTAGTTTCTACTGACATGCTACTGACCCAGCAGAAGAGACACTCAGTTCACCAGGAGACACTCCACTGCCAGGCAAGCCCACAGTCTGCCTGGAAAATTGGAATGTGGTTGAGCCACTGGTGTGAGTGTGAGCATGCATGCGTGCATATGCGCGTGTTTGTGTAAGTATACACTGTAGACACCTCTGACTCTTTCTGAATGTATCTTTAATTTGTCAATTTATAGATGGATGTTTTTAACACATCTTTCCTGTCTTTGTAGTTCCTGCAAAAAAAGGCTGTTCAGTAACTGTACTTACTCAAAATAGATTTTGCAACATTTGAAATTGATGAAACTGAAATAATAAATTAGATTTCACATTTAAAGTAGTTTGTGTTTCAGTCATTATGATCAAGGAAGTACGTGTAACCTGAAAAACTGTCATTTATCAGAAAGGTTTTTATTTATTTATTTTTTTTTTCTCTGGTGACTATTACTGTATTTGCATCATTCACATTGAACCCCCAAATGAGGTTCTGTCTCATAAGTCCATCTGCTGCCGTATTTGCGTTTATGGAGTTCTTTTGCATTCTTTCTGAAAACTCAGCACTGTACAGCCACACCAGTAAGGAGTGCCTACGCTCCCGGTCCCCAATCCCCTGTCTCCACACACGTCTCATGTTTTACACACGCCAGAATAACTGCGACTGGCTCAGGGCATTTTCTACATCTGCATAGCAAATGAACAACCCGCCCTGTGATGCACCAGTTACTAAAACCTTCAGATATATGCAGGTAGTGACCCATTTGATGAGGTCCATGCTGCCTTTATAAAAGAAAATGGTCCAAAGAGACAAATACAAAACATCTGGAATGCAAAATCACACAGGAAATTCATAAAAATTCATATTATTTGGTTGGGTATAAAATCTTGCCATTTCTCTGTATTTTTCAAAATGTGGCGAGATGATCAAGCAAAAAAAAAAAATTAAATAGACATTGTCCTAATTCTGGTTCTTCACTGAGAACCATGAAAAAAAGACTGTGAGTGTAGGTTGTAACCTTGAGAAAATGCCGAGGAGGAGGTGATGTTGGAAGACAACTGTCCAGTTATCACTTTTATATATAAACACTAAGCCTCTTCATCAACAGCGAGTGCCAGTCAAGTTTGGTACAGAGCCCATCTCCTGTGATACAATGCAATTCACTATTATGAATTCATATGTGTCATCAAATCAGAATCTCTGGTGTTTGTAAGAGGGGATACGTTCATAAGGAGCAACACTCAAAGAATAACTGTTTTGGTCAGTTTATGTACAATTCTGTACAAAAGGCAGGCAAAGAACATGTTTAAAGCCATTTATCTGGTCAGTATATTTGCTCTGAAGAAATTAGTGATTTAACACTAGAATATATTCAAATAAAAAAAAAAACAACAAAACATTAGATTCCTCTGTTCTCAAAAATGTTACTGATATCTGGTCAGATGCCCAGAAGAACACAGATTTGCTTCCTCAAAACTCTCCTCAAGAGCATCCCAGCCATTCCATATATTTGTTATATTTCATTACTCGCTCATTGAATTAATCAAGTTATTTTGGTAATTAATTTAATGTAGTATTGATTAGCCAAGCAAGTTATGCTCGTAGCTGAATTTAAAAATACATAGGTGATATTGGTGACAAACTAGTAAACTGACACACTTCAACTGGCATAACATCAGAGTTTTACACTAAAGTAAACATAACTTAAATATCATTTTCTTTTCCTGCCTAAAACCTTTGCAAGGTACTGTATGAAACATTGATTTAGTGAGGGGTGAAATTCAGCTTCACAGCCCATGGTGGATGGGGTTACTGTCTGACTGGTTTAATCGGCAGGGAAGCACTAAGGTAACTGTAGCTAATGATACATGATGAAGGTTTCAAAAACACATTTCAACCATCACTAATGGATGGATTTCAATGGTTAAGATCCATTTATCTCAAGTTTTAGTGTAAAAATAAATCCTGCTTGAAAAGAAATGTGATTTAGTTTGTTAGAAGTGTCTGAATATTGCCCCAAAGCGGGCATTTCATTGCAAACTGGCTGTTGGGTATATTGGAGAAGGTCACAGCTAGCAATGGGCCACACTGAAAAAACAAGCAACAGATCCTCACTGCAGCCCTGTCCATCAAGGTGGAGGAGGAGACTGACCATGCCAGCCCCACATTGACCAGTCCTGGCTCACACCCACTAATTTTCAGCCGAAACTTAGATGTGTTTTTAAAACATGCATTAGTGGCACATAAAATGTCATTGTTGGCAGTACAACAGCAATCAGTATGTGTTCAAGCATGCAGAATTAAATCGACCACAGCACTGAAAGTATGTTTGGTGCTATCTGGATGATACAATCTGACAGTTTAAACTGGCTTAGAAAAACGGTGATAGCCAGGGACAATACTAGGGGCTTGCCAGGAGGGGGCAGTGCCTCCCCCATCAATAGTCCTGGACCCCCGACTGGCACGCATTCTTACACTATGGGCAATTTTGAAATACCAGTTCACCTAGTTGCATGTCTCTGGACTGCCAAAGGAAAACGGAGTAGGCACGGACAAGGTGCACACACAGAGTGCGGACAGGATACTTTGACATTTTACAGGTTCATACCATTATCGCTAATCAACTTAAACAGATAGAGCGGTCTCTGCTTCCCTCTTGTGGATCTATTGTGAGACAGCAAAAACCTGAAAACGGCGAATTTTATAAGCTTGGAGCTCGCGATAGGGCAACGCGAGCTGGTGTACCAGTAGGGCTGCGGGAAACATCTGATAAGGTAGCCATTGCCTCTTGTTTATTAAGCTGGGCGTCTACAAGCCCGCATCTACTGCCTGAGACGAGACTAAAGACCTGGTAAACCATATACTCCAAGTTCAGCACGTAAGCCATTCTATTTACCTGATCTTCTCAGTTATGTCAGATAAGAATGCTTGCTTTTCGCATTGGGCATAAATATATAGTATTTTATTACCATTTATTACCAGTGCAGTTTTCTATTGCTTTTCATCGTGGCATGTATTCTAAGAATAATATTAGGATGTTTTGACGTTTATTGCAATAGCAATTGCACCAGCGGGTAATACTTTGTATTAATTTCCTACTCTGTAGTAATTTACATTGAATTCGAAGTTACATTTTCAGTTACACACATCTGTCTGTGGATTGTTTATCTCCTGTACGATAATAGTGAAAGATTGCAGCTGTTGTCTTAGATTGGACGTGGAAATGTACGTCCTGGAAATAACGGGCCGTATAATAACAGTGTGTGGTGTGCTGTTACTTTTGACCACATGATGGCACTGTAGAGGGGTTGCTCTGGAAGCGTCTACCAACGATTATTTATTTAAGATAACGCACTACAGTTAATGCATAAACAAATAATAGACTAAATGAAGGGTTATAGAAATATGTTTCTGAGTGGTGCTTGCTCTTACATTCTCTGCCTTTGATGGCTCATTTTGACACTAATGGTTACACGGGAGAAATGCAGCAGATGACCTGCATGAAACTGTGGACTAAAACATCTGAACGCCCGTAGGGGGGACTTTGAACCAGAGAGGCAGTCCGGACTCTCTCAGGCAAACCGGTACAGACACTACCATGGACTCGCGAGCCATCGCCCTCACTGTCGTCCTCCTCCTGAGCTGTGCGCATGCTGGGCAGGACACTGGGCCAGGTACCATGTTTTAGATCATTTGGGCATAGTTTGTTTTAGATAGTGTGGTTTCAAAGCCTGTGGTGGGTGGGAATATCCTGAACTGACTAATCAATGCTGCCTCTAAATGAAGCTTCAAAACCCTTAGTGTCCAGTCTTATCCAGAAAGGGCCAGTGTGGGTGCAGGTTTTCATTCCGACTAAGCAGAAGCCACACCTGAGTTCATTGAAAGCCAAGCTCAACTGATCAAACAGGTAGAATCAGGTGTGGCTCCTGCTTGGTTGGGATGAAAACCTGCACCCACACTGGCCCTTTCCGGATAACATTGGACACCCCTGCCTTAGTGGGTGTGAGTATCTGAAACTATTCTGGAGTGACTGGTTCAAGCATAACAACAGAACCAACTTTTAAATGACACCCTCTCACTGAAAGGCCATGGAATGAGATCAGTACAGGTTGAAGATCATGTTTATATATTTTATGTTGATTTGGTTTTAGCTAGAATAATGTAGACTGCAAATTAATAAATAACAATACAGATTTACCCTGGATTCCATTTTCCGATATGCATTCATTTCCAGCTGTGTAATTTTCAGAGACAGACTGATTTATGAGCTATCCTTGACTCTGTGCTTCGATAAGCCATTCTTGTGTAAAGAAGTACTACAGCTTGTTTAATATGAGTAAAATGACCACGTTATTTTAAATGGCAAGTTTTGTCCATGAGTTTCCTTGAGCAGAGATTGACGTGATGCTCTGGGGCGATGCTTTATTTATTCTGAGGCTATAGGTTTAGTGATACCTGCCCTGCCCCGCCCCACTGCCATGAATCCATCTGCCTTGTGGTTACAGGCCCTTAAGACCACCTCAGCTGTATCGCTAATGGAGCTCGTATCCTGAAGTCAAGGCAAGGCAGCATTTGGGTTTTAATGTTTAGGGAGCAAGTACACTAGCTTGTGCAGTTGTGGTGATACGAGTTCGAACCCGAGTCACTAGGAGGGACAGCACCTCGTAAAGTGGCTTCTCTTCTCCCCCAGTGTTCCTCGACAAGCAGGAAGCTCTCACCGTCATGTCCCGCCATAGGCGAGCCAATGACAACAACGAGGAGAATCACATGACCCCCAGCCTGGAGCGCGAGTGTGTGGAGGAGATTTGTCAGTATGAGGAGGCACGGGAGATCTTTCAGGACACCTACCGCACGGTGAGCGCCCGCCTGCCTCCCTTGTCCATCTTCACTCTGTGCTGTTTTCATCCTTCCCTAAAAGGAACCACCTGATGGACCATAAGAAAATAAACTGAAGTGAGGTATGCATAAACTCAGGCCTGGAGAAAACTTACCTTGGTAGTGCGGTTCACAGGGGTTACCAAAAGCAAAACAGCATGAAGATGAAAATGTTCTTCAGTATATGCAAGCTGTATAACTTAGCCAGGGAACCTGACCAAGTCATATCCTTGGTTACATATTGACTGTGTTCGTCTGACCTGTTTGCGGTTCTCTGAGGCCGTTTATAGTAAGGGGTAAACAGAGTTTCACAGGATGTGATATGAGAGAAGATGTTTGATGTTTCTCGTGCAGCAAGGAGGTAAACTGATTATTTAAGCTGTGTTTTTCTTTCTCCAGGACATTTTCTGGTCAGTGTATGTGGGTAAGTCCAGTGTGTTGGCCGTGCACAGGCAGAACTCTTTCAAAAATAAAATATATTTTTCTGAAATGCAGGAAACAGCTGAATGTTTTATTTTGTTGGGCTTATACCCCTACCTGAAGCAGCCTGATACTGAACTGTGTCTAGCATGAATTAATAAAATACACTCATTCTAACTCTTATTCGTTACTCTGAGTCCTGACAAGGCCATGACCCCTTTTCCTCTGACCCCTCCCACACACACAGATGGGGACCAGTGTGCCAGTAAGCCTTGCAAGAATGGTGCGATGTGCTCTGACAGTGTGGGCGGCTATGACTGTATTTGCAAATCGGGCTTCACTGGAGCCTATTGCGAGACGGGTGAGAGACCGGTTGTCCTTTTACCAAGACCAAATGTGCTACAGTCTGTATACATGGGTTATAGTGATGGAACAAATAAGGCTTCAAAACCCATGGTGGCTGGGAGTATCACCAGCATTGATTGGTTAGTTCAGGATACTCCCACCCACCTTGGGTTTTGAAGCCTTATTTAGCACCAGCATTGATTGGTAGTTCAGGATACTCCATTTGCATTTATAGTAATAATCCCAGAGTTCATCCATTGCATTCATAATAATAATCCCAGAGTGCCTCTATCTCATTTGTAATAGCAATCCCAGAGTGCATCCATTGCATTCATAATAATAATCCCAGAGTGCCTCTATCTCATTTGTAATAGCAATCCCAGAGTGCATCAGATGCATTCATATTAATAATCCCAGAGTACCTCTATTTCATTTGTAGTAATATTCTCAGAGTGCCTCTAGAACTTCCCTGACTCCCACTGTTTAGGGAAACATAAAGAAGAACAGAAGCCCAGAGACACTGGGGTCAGTCTCACAATGCTGATGATGTCACACATATGAAGCAGGTGTTTCTCAGAAAAACAAGTACTGAATCTCAGTTAACAGCCATATTTTCTCACTGCCCATCTTTGGTGGCAGTACGTCCATCCATCTCTCTTCTGTCTACTTATTCTGGTCACAATCGTGATGGGGACGGCACATCCATTCCTGAAAAACTTTACTAAGCCTCTAAGTACCCTGTCCATGAACAATAGTCTAACAGTGTACTGCATGTTGTTCGTGTTCACAGTAAAGATATTGTACAAATTTGTTATTCAATTACAACCTCTATTATTATAAGTAATGTAAATTTTAACCATAATCAGGAAAATCTTCATTTCAGACACGGTTAAACCAAACAGACAACAAGCGCATTCTGTGAAGCAGGGACAGCCATGTTTAACAAAGGGCCAAAGCTGAATATATTTCACAACACCGGCTTTGTCCACAGTAATTGTGGTAATGGCAGCAGCAGGTGAGACTTTGCAGCAGCGGTGCCACCACTGAGCTGCACCAGAGTTTGGAGTACCTGCGTGTCTGACTGCTTTAATGGAGTTTTTTGGCCAAACCCTACCAGGACATTTTCCACAACCTCATGTAATGGCCTCTCACAACCATTGCTCCCCCTAACCCACACAGATCAGACTGTGTGTGTCCCGAACGCCACTGCCGGCTGCAGCCAGTTCTGTAAGCCGGGCTACACATCGTACGAGTGCTCCTGCGCAGATGGCTGGAGGCTGGAGGACAAGGAGAAGTGTGTCCCAGCCGGTGAGTGGCTCCCGTCCAAGTCTCTGGCATGACTCTCCTCCCCTACCCTCAGCCTCAGTGCTCTGCTAGTGTTTTCGCTCTCCTCCTGTCTCAGTGCCCTTCCCGTGCGGTAAGGTGGAGAATGTGAAGCAGTGGAATGAGAGGAAGACTGCCAACGTCCAGAAGGACTATCAGGGCCTGGCCTGCAGCCGCGGAGAGTGTCCTTGGCAGGTAGCGTCTTGTACCCGAGAGCCACACACACACCTGAGAGATGTAAACACACCCACGTCACACTATACCACACACACCTCCGTCTCTCGTGGGAAGGCCTGGCTGCAGACTGTCCAGGGGCATGCCTTCTGTGGCGGCGTCATCCTGAAGAGGAACCTGGTTCTGACCACAGCGCGCTGTGTATCCAACTCTCCCGAATTCCTGGTGGTCGTAGGTGAGTGTATACCTCCAGAACTGTTGAGCGAGGTGTCAGGGTTCGGGTTAGCGTGACCAGCCAGACCATGAGTAAACCATTAGACCAACGGGCATTCTGGGTGCCAAGGGGGAAGAAGCCTGCATCCTTTCCTTTGTGCTTTAACCTTAAACCCTGTAACCCCTCCAGGTAAGCAGGCTAGCACGCATGAGGAGGGCGAGCAGGTGCTGTATGTGAAGAACACCCAGTTCCACCCACTGTACCAGGAGGGGAAGGACAACGATCTGGCAGTAGTGGAACTGCGTGACGGCATCACCTTCAAAAAGGGTGTGAAGGCGGCCTGCCTCCCCGAGCGCGATTTCGCCGAGAGTGTGCTGATGGAGGGCGGATACGGCGCCATCATCACTGGCTGGAGAAAAGAGTCCAGCTCCTCCTCGCTGGAGGGCTCCCTCACCCTCAACCACCTGGACTATGAGCCGCTGGCCCAATGTGTAGAGCGTCACTCAGACCAGATGACCAACAAGATGTTCTGCACCGCCCCTCGCCCCAAGGCAGACTGCACCTTCAGCGAGGGCAGCCCTGCTCTCACTCTGTACCGTGACGTGTTCTTCCTCACCGGTGTGGCCAGCCAACCCCCAGGTTATGACTGCCACAAAGGCTACATCTTTCAGAAAGTCTCACGCTTCCTGCCCTGGCTGAAAAGCATCATGGACTCCAACTGAGGATGGGCGGGGCGGCACAGAGAGGACAACCAGGCAGGGAAAACAGCAGAGTAACATGCTTTGGTCACTTAGATCAGTCCCATAAATGGGCTTTGCATTTTATTATTACTGGTACCATCTTGGTACCGCACTATTAAAAACAAGCACTATCATGTAATAGTTACATCTTTGTACCCCGAAACCATTTCAAACTGAGGAACGTAGACTCAATTTTCTTGTGTAGTTTCCCATATTGTCCACATGGTGGCACCCTCGTGTCAATTTGATAAAAACAAAACATGCTTGCGACCTGAGTGTAACTAATAGCTATACAAAATCTACTTAGAGCAGCACAAATTGCGATGGTGTTTCTGAATTATTATTTAGTAGTGTTTCAGTTTAACAGTGTTAACATCATGTAACATGACTGCTTTATTTGTTGAACCAGAAACATTTACTGATTAAATAATATAAGGATTAATGATCTAATGAATGCTTCTCAGCCATTTGTTATCTGCTCATGGCAGTTAGTGTCTACAGTGCTTCATTTTTGCCAGTCTCGACTTGGGGCAGACGTTTCAACAGATTGCTGTTCTTAGAGATGTATTAAAATAGAACTGTGGCACTTAATTCAGAGCTTGAGTGAAAATCAGTTATTTTTGCATATCCACTCTTGCTGTCCATGAGAGACATAGACACCAAAGCATACACAGATGAGAGAAAATTTTGGCTTCAGATCACAGGGTCAGCCAGCATCAAGCACCCTTTGAGCAGTTGGGGTTATGGAACTTGCTCAAGGGCCCAATGGTGATATGATTACTCTGGATGCTACAAGATTTGATCTGCTGACCTTCTGTACTCAGGCAAAGACCCCAAACCTATTGAACCCCACACCGTCCTGATTAAAATCTGAAACAATCTAGTCTGAATACATCACCACAGTACCACAACCGTTATTTAGGAAACAGTTTGGGTCATTTTCCTGCTCTCTCTGTCTGGGTTTCAAGTTCATTTGCCACAAACCTGAAAATCCACCCCCAAAAATAAAGCACTGGGTTATTGCCAAGCCCCACCAGCCCATTACTGGCACTAACCCTCACTTGGACCTTGGTAACTGCTCTAGTTAATAAGTCATCTGTTGGAGGTTATGGTTCAAACCTCAGGAGAGACAAATGTGTGAAGCGAATAACTGTGTTATGCAAGCTGCCCCATGCAGAAGCCAAAGCTTTTGTCACGGCAGACCTCCTGTCATTCTCCGCACAGCAGAGAGAGAATGTGAGAGACCACAGAGGAACAGGCAACAAAAAACCTGCCTGCCACTTCAGATTGAGCGCCTGAAAGGGACGGTCCAGTGCCTGGGCCCTCGCAGCCTGTTGCCATGGCATTCTCTCTAAAATCCCTCGGCTCCATTCTTTACTAGCGAAGGAGATTAATCCTCATTGACCTCCTTCCTTCCTGTGACTTGGCACTTCTGCCTTGGCAGTGACACCTTCATTCACTGTTCCCATCTCTGGGCAAGAGCAGCAGTGCTGTAACGTTGGGGGGCTGTGGCTCCAAGGTGGGGGGTGATGGTGAGAAAAGTGGAGGAAAGTGACGGGGGGTGGAGAGAGGAAAGGTGAAAGACAGAGGAAAGGAGGAGTGAAGTCGATAGGCGGGCAGGCAGAAGATTGTCTTAGGAACCCAACTTGGTGGTGGTCAGTGTGAATTGAAGAGTGCTGTGTTTTGTCACTCACGTCAGCCCTGATGTCAGCAATTCTGTGATTTTAACATGCAGCAGCGACCATCATCTCCCTCGGCAGTCAGGGACAAAGCCAAAGGGGTGGAGGTTGGGGGGCTGTCGCATCTTTGTACTACCATCATGTCATGCAGCTGCCACTCATGCACATCTGGCTGCCTCTGGAAATCAGTGATGATGGCCATGCAATGTGTTGATCGAAAGCTGAGCTCTCCAGTCTGGCTGTGGAAGTTCTTGCGTGTCTGTCCTCCAGCAGGCCTGGGGCTCGGTAAGGGGAGTACACCGCTGCCAGACGATATCCATTTTCGCCCGGCTGGACGACTGCACAGGGGCTCACGTCACCCTCCCTTTCATAGAACAGCCCCGAAGGCTGCTGCGGTGCTCTCCGGATGGTCACATGGGCTGACCAGCTGCCGCTTCAGATCAGTCACTAGCAGTCAGATAGTGGGTGGGGGGGCGAGGCACTGCTGAGACCCCTACCGGCTCCTAGAGGTGCCCGTGGCTTCAGGGAGCTGAGCCAAATGTGGTGACGCATCTACTTCAACGTTTAGTATGGCCAATTTGACAGTATGACCCTTTGATTTACCCTTATAAACACTGACTTAAAACCTGCTCTATAGGAGAAGAGCAACTGAGGGTTAAAGTGGAAACCATCCAGCCTTAAAACTCCCTCATGATCCAGGAAGACGGCTGTCCATTAAACTGTATACAACAGTGTGAATCCCACACACTAGCAACAGCCGCAGGCTCTGTCTGTACGAAATGGTAATATCTCACCTGAATACTTCGTTTCTTCATCACCATTGAGGTAACGTGAATCTGTCTGCTTCAGTGACACTGTAGAGAAGTGAAGAGTCACAGATGTACACTTTCTGGGCTCCCAGCTGGGCTGATCCCCACCGCCTGTTTAACAAGACAGAATCCACGCTGCTTTAACCTTGATTACATGACAGGGCTGCCGAGCAGTATGTCATGTGACTGAACTGTCGTGGACAATAAGGTGAAGCTGTTTTTCTGGGGTTAGTCTACTGGAAAGTTAAGCCTTTGTTAACGGCATGTAGTAACCCAAGCTGGTGAACAACACTGTCAGGACCAATCCTCTTTAAAGAAGCTCCACAACCTTTGGCACCCTGAGGTGTATACTCTACCTTACTTTGCTTTTACAGAGCATGGTATTCCCCCTCCACCCACGCCCCCACCCTGAATGCCGTGTTGTAAATGGAACAGCCTCGCTCTAAGGTCAGGACCTCTCTGCTCTCAGAAAAGGCTGGGTGACAGCTGAGGGTTGCCCAGTGGGTCGGTCAAAGAAGGTCAAGGCTGATCTCATCTCCCATTTAGTAACTGGTTAACATCCACTGTAATTAAGCCAGTGCTTTTCCCCTTAGGAGGGAATCCCCCATCTTTGGCAGCAGGACACACTGGGGTGGTCTGTATACACTTCACAGTGTGTGTGGGTGTCTCTGTGGAAGGGGTCATTCTCTGTCCACCCAACACACAATGGAAAAAAACAAACACACCAGTGCCCTGTCTAGGCATATGGGAGTCAACACACCACCCTGCTCTGACTGTGAGTGCTTCCTTTCCTGTTAAACTAAGCCCACCTGCATCCTTCAGCTTGCCTGTTTTCCCACAGGATAGAAACCTAACATCCTCACGGGGTTAATAATAGCCAAACTCAGGGACGCCACCCAGAGGAAGAGAGACACCTTCACTGTCACGGGGAAGACTTACTGAAACACGATGACGTGCTCAGGCTAAGAAGACACTGACAGAGGTAGGCACCGTGTGTGCCATGCTGGTTGAGGGAGATCCAGGAGAAGCATAACTGACAGGAGGAGGGTAGTAGGGAGGTAATCCGCTTATGGGCTGTGCGGGAGAGGAGTTGGAGAAGACCTGGCAAGCTGATCACACTGCAGCAAAGAACCCACAGAGGCCATAGGTATTGAAGGACTCGTATTTTTAAAAACATGCTACACCATGCTTTGTCCCTGTCTTTCTCACTGGAGATGGGTCTAGAAAAGCTTGTCTACATCATGCTATTTTGTATTCCCAGTACTAAACTCATACAAGTTTCTCACTAACATGTGTGTCTGCAGATGTGTGTCTTCAGGCCATCAACAGGGTGTTCCAATTCTTCCATTTCCAGAAAAGAAATATGACCTGGACAGAAGCTTTCAGCATGGAGTAATTCACTAAGGGAGTATTGCTAGATCAATCGGGAGATATACCAATAAAACAAGGAATCAATGATAATGTGATGGATTGGAAAAAACAATCTGAAAATTAAATGACTCGAATTAGGAGACTGGTTAAGGGATAGAGGAATATTTGGATTTGAGAGTTCATTACTAAATTATGGTCAATTTAATGAAAATGTAATGATTTTACTGTTGGAAGACACATAATAGTTTTTGATTTAGCATTACATGACATTGAATGCATTAACTTTTCCAGGGCATAAATTTCAGTGTAGTTTCTTTACATAGAACCCCCCCCCCAACCAAGTCCTCTATGCAAACAAAGGAGGATGAGAGGTTCCTCTTCAAGCTGAAGGTCCATCCCCACCACACATCTCCTGCACCATCGTTTCTGTCTTTTTTGTCTTGTGCTCACGATGAATTCGGTTCAGTTTGCTCAAGTACCACTAAATTTAACCCTTTCGTGTATGGTGCTTACTATAGTGGACAGCTATTTAAATCAGATTATCTAATATATGGATCGTTTTCAAATTAAAAGTTTGCTCCAAAAGGAGCAAAGTTTTCAGTTGTGACTCTGATTCATTGTCTTATTAGTTATTTGATCTGTGTTACTTGTAGTGAAGTACTCAAATACATGCAGTACTATACATGCATCTTTTAAAAAGTACAACTGGAGTAAAAATTACTCCAGAATGTTTGTCGTCCTGAAAGAAGAATAGCAAAAAACGTAAATAATGTTGTCTCAGCGGGTAATAGCTTATGCACGAAAGGGTTAAGATGGATTATAGCGACCTGGAAAAAGTGCCGTACTGCAGCTTTAAAAGACAGCTCGAAAAAAAAATGCCCAACCCACCTGGACACAGTAAATCAGAATTTATAAATAAGACTGTGAGTGACTGGGAGCTGTGAAATGGATCCACAGCCGACCTCTGTATGCGAGGTGTGCCGCCTGGGAAGGGAAGTGGGACTGAACGTTTGTAAAGACATGGTGTATGAACATGGGAGGAGGAGAGTATGCCTGTATCTTTGAAATCATACAACTGCAAACGAACAAACAAGCAAACACGATAGATAGATAGATAGATAGATAGATAGATAGATAGATAGATAGATAGATAGATAGAGTTTAAATGCAGCGTTGTCGTCATCACCTTTCTCAGATGTTAAGTGAGTTTATCAGAAAAAAATAGAAACAATAAATCAAGACCGTGGAGTGAAAACAACAGCAGTACGGAGCTCAAAGCCCATATAATTATAGCCCCCACTGACTAGGGTCATGTGGGGCGCAGCTGAACTGAGAGCCGCTTAAGGTCTTTTTTTTGTGTGTGTGGGTCTTTGTCTTCACTGAAAGTACGTGAGAAATTAGCAGGGTGGCAATTTTTCATTATACCGGTATTGTGATAGGCGATCAATCGCAGTCGGGCTGACTTGTAAACGCCGCAAGCTATGTGTGGAAAATCCGACATCTGTAAACTCGACAGACAGACAGACAGACAAACAGACAAAGACACGGAAATAACCAGAAAACATTATAGCAAACTTGATCTGGCATTCACATTCAGATTAAACTGAGCGTAGTGTTGCACAGGGCGAGCTCCGTGGTCAATCCGAGCTCGTCGATCGGATTTCCCAAACGTGTGGAAGGAACCGGAGACCCCGCAATACCCAGTCCGCGGCAGTACGGGAAGGGCTGCTCCGTTCATCGTACCCTGGCTATTTGGATTACTGTCTGCTTTATAATCCGCCTGGGGTGGGGGTTGACCAGTGAGTCTGAATCAAGGCTTTGAAACCCCCCCCCCCCACACACACACACACACACACACAATAGATTGGGTAAAGGAGCTGTCCAGTTAGCGGTCAGCCTCCTCCGAAGCCGGGGAGCGGAGCAGCACTGACAGCCGCCTCCGGGAAGCTATTTTTGGGGACGGGGGAGGAGACGACACCAAAGAGGGGGAAAAGAAAATAGGAGGAACAGCAGTCGCATCCGAACGGCTGTCATGTTTCTGCTGTCTCCGCAAAAGGATTAAAATTTTGTATTTTGTGCCTCGCTTACCCGCACACGTTTGATGCGGTGGTTCCATAGGTGTGTATTCTGGTAAACCGCAACTCAAAATCAGCTGGGATGAAAACCCAGTAATCTACGAACTGTATTGTATAATCTGTTTTAATATATCGACATACATCTTTATCTGATCAAATAAAAAGGGGGTATTCTTTGGAGGACGGAGAGACGAACAAAGGATTTTCACTCAAGACAAGAACAATAGCTCCCATGCATCGCCCTTATAATAAAGTCCATTCTCCTGGACTCGTCTAGGGTCGGCTGAGGAGCGGTCAAAGCCCATCATCTGGCGTGTCCTGCGGTTTGTAAACGTTGAATTTCCTAGGAGCGCGTCTGGAACAAGCGAGAAGAGGATGTAAATCCGAAATGTGACTTATCCCTGTATACCCAAAAACCAGGCGACAGGTGCATTTTGCAATCGAGGATTTGTTTACATCTCAAGGTACGCAGGATACTTAGACAAAGTTGATTCCGTGGGTGGTCAGTGCGAGGTGTGTGTTTATGGAAATGCTCAGTATGCTGGGTTTATTGCCGATGTGACGCTCGTTCTCGGGTATACGGCGTCGGAACATATGTGCACATCGTGACTGTCATTTTGACTGACGTGCCCCTCGGGAGTCACAATAATACTGCACCAAAGGCAGTCCCGTAGGCTGGGCTGCGTCCTGTCAGTCTGAAAGCAGAAAAGGGCTCGTTGAGCCAGGAGTGTGTTTACGCGAAGCGTGGCTCGGGGTCCCGTCGGCGAAGTACATAAATGTCACCGTGGACAGCTGTTACCTAAATAACTGTATGGACGGTCCGTCGTCGTCGAGCACCTCGAGTTAAGCCAGCTTTAGTCCGTCGTGCCGCCTATGTGTGCCCGTGTTTGTGTATTTTGCAGTCGGATTTTTTTTTTTTTCTTCCTCAGGAACTGTTTTCGACGTTTCTGAGAGATGAAACGTGAATGTACGTGCAGAGCTGAAAGAATACTAAGGTGCACAAGTGAAAAAGAGTACAGATACGGTGTGTGTCGTGTTTAAGAGCTAGTGAAGCGGAAAGATGTACTCCGCTCTGAAATGTGTAATGTTTTTTTTTTTGTTGTTGTTTTGTTTGTTTTTTTATTTAGATGCAGGTTATTAAGCAATACTGCCTTTTAACAATGGTCCTGACCTATGTGTTCCAGCACAGACACTGGCGAACGGGTTCCCCTGCCTTATTTCCCCACCATCGGGTTTGTTTTTGAGAGCCGTAAATTGGATTTTCATGAACAATAATTTAAAAGACTGAGTTAAGAAAATAAAAATCTTAAAGTTATTAGATGACAGCAAAGCCAAAAACAACTTGTCCTTATGGTTTGACTTTTACTGTTTTTTATATATATATCGTTTTCAGAGCGTTTCTGTAAACACTCAATAATTTCCTTTTCATACAAAACCACTCCAGCATATCCGTTGTTTTTAGATTGCCACACACTGGCATCAGCATGCATGTTCAATCGCACACGCGTGTTCACCCGTGTTCACGTGTGCATGCGAGCTCTCTATAGGACATCTTTTGGATCCCTGTGCTGCTGGAATCTTGGACTCGAGACATGTTGTGTTCCATTTAATGCATCATCATATGTGGCGACCACTTCCAAATTTAACTGCCAGTGTGATTTATGGTGAACGGTAATTGCTGGAAGAAGAGGGATTTGACACTTAAGCCCTGCCTTGAGCTGAAACACTCGTCCGTTCCTCTGAGCTACAGTACATCCGGCCATGTTGAGAGGTGAAGCGCCCACCATGTTAATTGCCAAGTCAATTAGCATATAGTCACAATGTGAGTCGAGTCACATGGTAATGAGTCCTAATTACCTGATGTAAGTATGTCCCCATTCTCCTGTTGAATCCCGACTTTTTAATTTATAGCTTTGTGGAATGACTTGTTTGGGGAATTTTTATTATGTTATTTTTGTCTCCCTGAAACTGCTGTAACTGTAGGCAGACAGACTGATGTTGTCCATTACCCGACGCCACTGTCTTTTCTCTCACTGTGACAGGAAAAAAAAAACAAGTCTTAGAGAAAACAGTTGACGAGGCAGCATTACAGAGCAGACTGATGGAGCCTCAGGTTCACAAGGATGCTTTTCTCTTTTTCTTACCCAGCACAGTGGGGTAAACATGTAACTGTGGGGTGGGGCATTGAGAGAATGTAAAATTACTCTGGATTTGTACGGCTGAGCTGAACTGGCATTGTCCTCCCTCCCCCAGCATCCACAGCAATCCCTCCCCTGCGAGGAAACAGCACATCAGTTAAAAGATAGGGCAGTACATTCAGCCGTGGTGTTGGGGGGAATGCTGTGGCTTGTGTGAATCAGAGGGTATCTTACGCCACATCCCACAGCACCAAAGTTAGTAATATATACAGTCTAATACATGCCATGTGCGACTTTCGTGGTCCGGTTTTTGGTATTCAATGGCCACTTTATTTGGTACACCTGCTCATTAAGGCAAACAGCCCCCTCCTTCACAGCACAGATTATGTGACCACACCCCAGTATATTAGGAACATAGGTAGATTAAAGCAGTTGAGTCACCTTCTAAGCATTTGAAATGACAACAAGCATGATCTAAGCGTCTCTGAAACAGCTGGGACTTTCGCACATTACACATCCTAGAGCTTTATTGAGAATGGCATGTTAAACAAAGAACATCCAGTTCTGTGTTTATGAGAGAGGTCTGAGCAAAGTGTCCAGACTTGTTAAAGCTAACAGGAAGGGCAATAATGACTCAGTATAACCATGTTGTGCAGAGCGGTATCTCTGAAGTAGTTCTGGGGGCAAAAACGGGTCCTAACCTGGTACTAGGTAAGGTTACCTAATAAAGTGGCCACTGAGTCGAGCTGTATACCATAGCAATGTGTAATGCCATACTGTTACTGCATATAGATGTGCAAAGTAGTAGTGTGTCACACCATACCGTTGCTGCATGTAGGTGTTCACCTATGCAGTAATGCCATAATTTCACTGAATGTAGCCATACATCGCAGTAGCTGGTAATGCTGTCCCATCTTGGCATGTAGCTGTACACTGTATCAGTGTGTAACGCCATACTGCCATATCATGTAGCTGTACACTGTATCAGTGTGTAACGCCATACTGCCACATCAGGTAACTGTACACTGTATCAGTGTGTAACGCCATACTGCCATATCATGTAGCTGTACACTGTATCAGTGTGTAACGCCATAC
>JAACJT020000037.1:7909206-7934903 GCA_009936485.2 Gymnarchus niloticus
GGTGTGTGGGGGGGGGGAGTGGGGGGCGGGGGGGGGGGGGGGGGGGGGAGGGGGACGGGGGGGGGGGGGGGGGGGGGGGGGGGGGGGGGGGGGGGGGGGGGGACGAGGAAAGGGAAGAACAGAGGAGAGGCAGGCCATGAGTCTTGGTCAGGGGTCTGTCATCTTCTGTTTCTCTGTGCCCAGGGGCTGCTGCCTTCGGCATGAAAGACACCGACATCTGGCGATAGGGTCTCCGTCTTGGCATCGCAAGTGGCTCATTTTGAGTTGGCCTTGGGGGAGAGAGTGTGCTCTGAAAGTCTGTGCAGGCAGTAGATCACTGTCGGTGGGGTCGGTACTGAAGGCTCCTATGGGTGATCTGGCATTGAAACTTCCACTGCAGTACTGACCAACCACCAGAGTGAAACTGCTGCATGTCCTGGCTAACACTGGACAAAAGCACCACTCCTGTATCAGAGGGACGGCCCAGTCAGACAGGAGCACGAGGTAAGCTTGTGTCCTGACCTGCACTCTGTAAAGTAGAGAGTATACGAGCATACCTCTCTCCTTCAGCTCAGCTCTACACAGTAATGGCAGTGAAATTTTTTTTTTTTACTAAACCAGTTAGCTGTACTATGAAATCTGTTTCTTTTGATGTGTGATTGGATGTACTCAGTTATTGTTAGGTTGATTTCTTTTTTGGCTCAGTCTTTGGGTTTTTTTTTTTTTTACAAGAGATATTTAAAAATCTGCAAAACAGTTTGATAAAATAGCTCTACACATGCTTGTATTGAAATATATTGAACTGTGAATATTTTTAAAAACATTATCTGTGTACTATCGGGAAAGATCCAGTTGAATATTTCCCCTGCTGTCTCCTATGTTGCTGACCTGGCTACATGTAAGCCACATCACTGGTCAGCTTCTGCACTCTGCTGTTACAGATTTTGAGAATACAGCTGTTTTTAAAATGTGGGTGTTTTAGGGATATCAGGAAGATTGTTGTCAATTGCACTTTATGAAAGATGTATAACAGAATCTGTGGATGTATGAAGGTAGGGCTGTCCCTGTATGCAAGCAGGCCTACGCAGGCCAGCGGCAAGAGAAAAGCAAGAGGAGACAAGGGAGAAAGGCCCGTAGGTTCTGCCCACACCAGATAACCTGCTAGCGGTTCACACCACCACAGTGGAGAAGGCTACAAGTGTATACCTATACCAGGCTACGGGCTGTTGGCTCATAAACTGGTACATGTTTACATCTTTTGCTGGATTAGCATCACTGTCCTACACCAGTAATTTGGATTTATGCACTGTATTCAACATTTAGCTTAGCACATCACAGTGGTGAGGGAGGATTTGGCTGCTATGTTTTGGTTATTGATTGCACTGAATAGAATGGTTTCCGGCATTGTTTCACTGGGGCAACAATGTTTGCGTTGGTGTTTTTTTTTGGCTCCCACAGCAGAAACTTCCATTGCCTGCTAAGGTCTCAGTCTGAGCAATGTGTCCCAGTCAGCATTTCCATGTGTATTCTGCCCTTGCAAGAGAAGATTTACACAGAAACCTCCCATCACTCTAAAATGAATCCCCCCTCCTGTCACCAAAAAGTGGAACATTCCAGTTCCTGTCAAATTGTAAGAAATATTTATGCTGCGATGTGACAGATTGAATTTTCCAAGTTAGCAGACGAGGGATGTTTATTTCTGCATGATCTCAGCAGAGGACAAGGCATGATGGGGGTTGGAGCACAGGCGAGGGTCCCTGATCAAACTTTTTCACCAGTGTAGAGTTAACTATCTATGTCTGCCTCTAAGACTTTTCATACGCTTTTATTGGTAAATTAAGTTAAAAAATAGAATTAAAAGATCATGTTAAAGCATTAAAGCAAATAAAAGTTTGAGATTATTTTAGCTTATTGCTTTTCTTTTATAAAAATGTATAAATCCCTCTGTATCCCTAGCTACATGCAAGCAACATTTAACAACTTGGTGGGGGTGAGGCTGTTGTTATTAACAAAGTTATAAAGTTGTCTGTTTCCTTGATTGCTCATCTAGAAACACTCTTTGACTGAACCTGTCATTGACCTTCCTTTACCTCAGCGGCCTCGTCTCTGGACACCTGGTGGGCTTTGTTGATGTGTTTCAGAGCTGTGACCGTGCAGTGATACAGCATGCCTGTGTATGAAGCCCAGTAAGGACAAGGTCGATGACCGTCTCTGTAAACAGTTCAGGCGATCATTCAATAAACTGTGACCTTTGTAGTTTACTGACTTGTTTCATCGTGTGATTTCTTCACGCAGGAAACATCTGCAGTGTCATGACAACATAATCGATTTCGGTCATTTACTAGACATAAACACTTTGGTGACGATATAGATCTACTACAGCTTTTGGCTTTAAGCACAACTTTACTACACTTGAATGTAAATTTAATGTTTTTGTTTAGCCTTTTCCTATTTTTGTCCAACTAAAAAATAGATTGCATTGCAGTCTCTGATCATCCAGTTGCTTAATATTTGCCTCAATGAGATTGGAGGATCGACCCAAAATCTTCCATAAAGTTAACTTACAGTCGTGAAAAAATTAGGACATCGCATGAAATATTTAGTTCTTAGTTAAAAAATATCAACATATCAATATTTGATCTTCTTTCAAATGATATATATATAGATAAAGGTGGTGTAATTGCATCACCTTTGCAAAAACAACAACAAATTCACTCACAGTATTTAACAAAAGAAATTAACAAAGATGCCAATTCCTACTGAGGAAAAAGTTAGTACACCCTATGCCCTAATAGCTAGTATTTACCCCTTTGGCTGAAATAACCTCAGTTTCCTATAACCATCTATCAGTCTCTGATATTGACTGGCAGAAAGTTTTCCCCACTCCTCAATGCAGAATTCTTTCAGCTGTGTGATGTTTGAGGGGCTTCTTCCCCGCACAGCTTCTCAATAGGATTAAGATCCAGGCTTTGACATGGCCATTCCAGAACTCTCCATTTCTTTCTTTTGAACCATTGCTTGGTGGATTTACTGGCATGCTTCGGGTCATTGTCATGTTGCATGGTCAATGTGGACAGATGGTCTCATTTTCCTTGAGCACCCTCTGATACAATGAAGAATTCATAATGGATTCTATGATGGTGAGCTGGCTAGGCCCTGCTGCAGCAAAGCAGCCCAAAACCGTAACATTTCCACCCACATGCTTCACTGTTGATATGAGGTTCTTCTCCTCAAATGCTGACTTTGGTTTACGCCAAACATGTCCTCCGTTACTGCATCCAAATAATTTAATTTTAGATTCATATGTCCAAAGCACATTGATCCAGAAGTCCTGGTCTTTGGCTAGGTGTTCTCTGGCAAACTTCAGTCTTGCCCTGATGTTTTTTTGTCACAGCAAGGATTTCCTCCTTGCACACCTCCCATGAAAATCAAACTTGTGCAGTCTCTTTCTGACCGTAGATGCATTTACTTTGACATCAGCTGTGGCAAGAGTTTTCTGTAGGTCCCATGATGACATTTTAGGATTGTTGGAGACTTCTTTAAGCAGTCTGCTCATAGGCTGAACTTGCTAGAACGGCCTGACCTGGCCATGGTGGCAGCTGTTATAAATTTTCCAGACAATGGAATGACAGATTTTAAATTCTTTTGAGGTCTTTTTATATCCTTTCCCAGACTCGTATGCATCTATAATCTTATTTCTGAAGGCCCAAGAGAGCTCTTTGGCTCTCACCATGGTGATATCCATAACTTCAACAATCAAGAGCAAACCAAACTAAATGTTTGAGGTTTAAATAAGGCAGGCGCCACCAAAATGCTCTGTAACGATGTTCTAATCATTTGTACCTGATGTGGTGCACATAAATTTCATTTTAGGCATTTCAAGTAGTAATAAATGTGGTGGTGTCTTAACTTTTTCCTCATGAAAAATTGCTTTTCGATTACATTTTTCTAAACCTTTTTTAGAAGAAATTTCTTCAGTTTTATTTATTTAGTTCAGGGGTGTCCGCAAAGGGCCAGTGTGGGTGCAGTGTGGGTTTCATTCCAACCGAGCTGCAGCCACACTTGATTCCACCTGTTTAATCAGTTGAACTTGGCATTCAGTGAACTCAGATGTGGCTTCTGCTTGGTTGGAATGAAAACCTGCACCCACACCAGCCCTTGTGGATGAGATTGGACACCCCTGGTTTAGTTATATTACCTTAATCTCTAAATATTGTTGAACTGAAGATCAAATGTCCATATGTTTAATTATGTTAAAAAAGACAGGTTTTCATGGGGTGTCCTAATTTTTTCACATGACTGTACTTTCCAAACTTATTGTATGTATTGCTTGTTCCCTGTCTCATATAGAATAAAAATGAAACATTTGAATTGAATTGAATTTAAAAGGCTTTTGAATACTATTTTTATGTGGCAAAATAGCTGCGCCCCATCTGTAACACGGTCCTCCTAAGATTTCTTCAACCCTAGTAGAGAAAGTAGCCATGGTCCACAAACATCACGTCCCCCAGTGAATCGACAGCACCATGCCAGTGGGACTGGAATGTGATCCAGGCGAGCCGAGGCCTGGGACTTCTAACAGCTCCCCTGCCCCGTATAAACCAAGATCATACAATCCGTCTCGCAGTCCTCGGCAAGGTCAGCGCCGGGTGCCAGCACATCCTATTACATCCGTGCCAATGTGCAAAACACGTGCCAGGCCGGATTGAACCACCCGAAATAGAGTTGATGTCATTGTGGTTTCCAGACAGGCACATCTGACGAGGCTGATGGGACCACCCACCTCACATGTCCCTCACACTCAGGTACGAGGACGGCCAAGTCTGTTTTTATTCAGTCCTTTTGATATTTCTTTCACATTTCCTTTAACAATCTGATTACTCTGTTTGGTAGCCAGAAGGGCCACATTCTGCACTGACAAAAGAGGCAACGAACACAAAGTCCATGATGTCAAATGTCAGTTTCTGGTTTTCATTTTCTTACTACATTTCATCCCTGTCAGTTTTACCAACGGTAAATTGGAAAGTGGGGATGTTTCTCTTTTCTCTGTGGGGTTAAACCAGTTCATACGCTCTTCTGACAAACAGGAAACGGGCTTGTGGAGATAAGCTCAATCACTGAAACAGGCCTTTGTCTTTTAACCTCCTGAGGCCTTTGGTAGAAACATCTCCACTGACTGTGTGAAGGGAGTATGTAAACACAATCAAAGGCTTATCATGACAGCTCTGAATCAAACCAGTTTAAGGGACAGCAGAAATCTATGGCTACTTTGGCTTCGTCCATCTTTCTGTGCCTCGTCAGAAAGGGGGGGGGGGGGGGGGACGTGCGATGGCCCATGTGGGACATGGATAGAGTGTCACACACAGGCAGCCCAGTCTTATGGCGACTGGCCATGCAGCGGAGACCATGCTGTGGGTGTAAAAGGCCTATTTACTCAGCGTAGCAGGAAACACGCTGACATCCTGATTGGGCACAGCCAGAGACTCTGTGGTCAGAGGTGGTGATTCCGTGCTCTGCGTGGCCTCGCCCCTGTCCAGGGTGGGCTGTGTGATCGGTGATAGGATGGAGGTGTTCTGCGGGGTTGGCGACAGCACCAGGATGGAGACTCCGGAGTTGTTGTGTTGAGCCGGTCCCTCCAGGTCTGTGATCTCCCGGGCCACTGAAAAGACACACGGTCGCTCAGATGAACGTTTCCCAGATGATGCACCCACCTTAGCTGTGTGCGCTCTGTGACTGCTGTCTCCCCCACCCTGAGCTAGACGACCCGTTATCCCAAGGACCTTCTGCGGGTACCCCTGCTGGTGGAAATGCTACACACCTGCAAGTATGCTAAAAATAGAGATCTGCAGCATGACATCCCCATAGAGAATGTAAAAGCGATACTGCAATCACTCTAAACACAGTAGTTGTTCACAGCAATATTGTCCATAACAGGGTGGCACGGTGGCTCACACCTCCAGGGTTGGAGGTTCAAATCCTACCTCTGCTTTGTGTGTGTGGAATATGCATGTTGTCCCCATGCCTCATGGGTTTCCTGAGGGTACCCCAGTTTCCTCCCACAGTCCAAAGAGGTGCAGTTAGGCTAACTAGCATCCCATAATGCCCATAGTATATTACTGCACATATGATGGACTGGTATCCCAGCCCTGTTTCTTATGCTGCCCAACGTAGGCTCCAGGCACCTTCATGACTCTGACCAGAATGACAGATTAAAAAATGGATGGATTCTGTGATCCATATCAATGCCATCGTTAACACCAGAGAAGCACAATTAAGTGAATGAAAATCTTTAATATAGAAAAAATATTGAAAATACATGGCAGACCTTTCGCTGTTTTACAGGAGCTTAATCACTTGTTAAGATGTTGATTTGAAATTAAGACCAATGCCAGTAAACCACAGCTCTCCCCCGTGCCACTGTTCTGGTGCCAAGGACCACACAGCCAACAGCAGGGCTTCACGCACCGAGTGTGGCATATGCATCTCCGCAGCCTTGCCTGCTGGGCTGCTATCCCAGCATGCAATTCAGCACTGTGCTGCTCTTCATCCAGAACAACCCAAGTGTATAAATAAATAAACGCCCTAAAGAGAGTGCGGTGAAGCCAGATGACGTGCCTGTTCTCCGGGGGTGCCTTGGTCCCCAACACTCTGAGACTGCTTTTGGTCTCCTCCATGTTGATACCAAAATGGCTGCATTTTGTTTTCTTTCCTCTTCACTCCCATATCCCTTCCCCCTCGCCAATGTCACATGGCTCCGTTCACCATCCCGCCCCCACAAGCCCCTGTCTCCCCGTCGCTGAATCACTCTTGCTGCTGCCGTGCTGTTTTTGGGGATGCTGAGGGCAGCAGACAGGCCCTGCCTGGGAGCCCCCAGCCGCCTCACAGTCTCTGTTAAACGCTCCAAACTCCATCTGTTCTGTATGGGTTCTGCTCAGTGCCTGGTCTTTGTACCAAAAAATAGCCGCTAGGTAAATGGGTGAGAGCGCAGGAGTCAGGGTGATTACCATCCCAGCATAGCTCAAACACTAGCTCGTTCTCCCAGCTGTCCCCATCCCACACATGCACGCATACACGTGGAACCTGTTCTTCACTTTCTCCCAATTCACTCTTTGCTTCCCTTTTGAGACCGAAATGGAAGACACGCAGTGTGTCCACCCTCGGAGAGCTCACTGTGCCAGCGTACTTCTGGCGCCGTAGATACTGGATCACAGTTCCCCCATGCCTAGAGCCCAGCCCATTAGCAATACATCACTTACAGATGCCCACTCAAAGTAAACTCACTTACAGGACCAGAACAGATACTGTGAACACTACAGTTCTTCAGGTTTGCTGAAGTGTGTGCTTATCTAGCTAACTAACCGCCATGCCAGTTAACATGTGATGGTTATGACATGTATCCCATCTCCAGATGGCCCCTTGCTCCACCAACGTAGGGCCCAACCCTGAAACACCCCTCCCTGAAAGTGTCGATGGTTCTTCAGCTCACCTCTGCTCTCCTGCTGGGCCCAGAACTCACGCACTGTTTCTGCGATGCCCCGGCTCTCCACACGGAGCTCTCTCTGCCACTGCCGCAGCTCCTGCACATCAGGGCGCCTGCGGACCTGCCCCGGGGGGTTGGGGGCAGCAGGAATACAGTGAGAGCAGTCACTCCATAATTAAAGCCTCCACAGATAGCTGTGGACGTCCACCGGCATTGCTCAGCCAATGTGAAACCGACCGTGCCTGTGGTAGTGACAAATGATACATTCGCTGTAGCAGGGAGGAAGGGACACCACCTCATTATTAAGGGACAGTGACATGCTCTCTGGACCTTGTTTAAAAACGGCACCGAAACCACATCCCTTCAATTCCTCTTTTCCTTCTCTTCTCTTCCTCCTCCCAGGGATGTGATACTGAAAGCAGGCCACTTATATAAGCATCTCAAACAAAACAGGATGACAGTGATGCTTAGATCAGTGAGTGTCAAAAGGCACCAGAGGGGGAGAAGTCATCACGGAGCGTGCGTTTTTGACTGTATGTCTGCATTTTTGACCTTTCCAGGCTGTTTTTAGCAAAGCTCCACACATCTCCCGGCGTACCTGAAGGGGGGTTCCATCATTATTCAGGGTAGTACATCTGGTGTGAGTTAAAGTGTCTAGGTTATGAAGCATGCAGGTCTCATATGAGCGATGGTGGACATCCATCAGTCTGTCCAGGGTGCGTGAAGACACAGATTTAAGTGTGAAACACCGCAGGCTGCAGCAGAGAGAGCAGAGCAAAGCCCTGCTCTGCTGGCATCTCTTCGGGAAAGATGCAAAACTGTCAGCAGGACTGGCAGAAAAACACACACTTGCCTTAATTATCAGGGCTTCTCTATGTCTCCAACTCCAAGACGATGCTTTTTGGAGGAATCCATGTTTCTCAAAACCTTCATTCCCCTTAGCATCCAGTCCAATCCCCAGACGGTGTGCTGAAATATTAATAAATCTACCAGAAGAACCCCCCCACACACACATATCCAACAAGCTACCACAGCCCTCCAGATCACGGAGAGCCTCAGCTGCCTCACAGTACCCATACTCCTGACCCCTTCCTGTTTCATCTCCCCCTTCATTGACATTTCTATCCAACAAAAACTGATTTCATTTGATTATGCAGCTGTGTGTTTTCTATAGAATCCCATGTAAATATCGCGCTAGTCTATGATAGGAATCTCAATGGTACCTCCTGCAGTCCCCATGCCCAGTAACTACTACACCCAGGCAGCTTCTGAGTCCCCCGGGTGACAGGACGTATTGGCATACAGGACCTGGATGGAATGGGGGGGGCACAATCACTCAGCCCAGATGTTTGCAGCAGCTGCATTTCAATTGGCTCCCGTCATCAGTAACCAGCACATGCTATGCCTGCTCAGTGGAATAAAGATGGCCACTCGCCTATCAGTAGCCTCCATAACCGCTTGTCTCACAGCTCTCCCAGCAGTGCAGGGGTTAACCGCGTCTCACTCCGGATCCAGAGCAAAGAGGATTAAGTGTGAGCATTGTCATGTTTTATCATACTGCAGCACGAGTAGCCAAGTGAAGCTTTTTTATTTTTTAACTCCATTTCACCCAAAGCAGGTCTCTATGGACTGAACTGAAATATACTAACATTTTTAAACGTGGCTAACTGCTCAGTTTATTCTCTTCTTTTGCCATTTCAGTCCACCCATTTGGCTCCATTCAGGTACACCCAGTGGTAGGTGGCAGTAACATGGGAAGAAGGGTATCCTCTAAGAGGCAGCTGAAGCCTGGCTTTGTAGGGCGAGTTAATCATCTCGCTCCGCTCTAGTGGATCCTGAGATATTGTGAGACTCTTTGGTGGACTACTTGGTTCCACTGCAGCGGATTAAGAGGGTTATGTCACGTGCGCTGCACGCATTCACAGCGCCGCTTGGGCGTAGTGTTCCAGCCTGCCCCATAACACAAAGGGCCATTGTAAACTGCCCCTTTTCGGATGCTGTGCTGCCTGCTGGATTACAGGATGGAACCACCACCAAAAGATGTGCAGGACTGCCACGAACGCATCACGCACGCACACACCTCACAGTCGCTCTGCAGTCAGCGCTGCGTCAGCCTGGTTACATAACACTGCTGACAGAGAGGGGGGAGAAGCAGAGAGCGGTGTAAACATGAAGCAGGAGAGGAAAACGAAGAACGGGCAGATGAAAGGAAAAGGAATGAATAATTTAAGGACTAACAAGCACTAACTCTGGCAAAAAATGACCAATCCCTTTATTTCCTCGCACCCCAACCTTTGTGTACTGTGTGGAGTTATGGGCTGCAGGGTTAGTTAGCACTACACTGTCCTGGACCTGAGACAAACTGCAGCCCAACCACCAAACCCAGTTTACTGACTGGTCCCACAGCTCCCATGACCCCATGCATGGAAGTCGCAGTTCCAGCAAAGAAGGGCCTACAGGGGCAACTGCCACTGCACTGTGAAACCTGCAAAAAAACAGAGCACGGTAGATAGTACAGCGATGCAGTGTGCTGAGGAGGCCCACTGCTGCCCCCTGCTGTTTAAGATTACAATCTTCCCTCGGATTGAGTATTCTGATCACAGCCTATATCTGACACAGAGAGGAAGAGGGAGACTTACCAGGATGCTTGCAGGGTATCTCAACTGCCTTCCCTTTCCCTTTGCATGTGCTTATTAAGAAAAAAATAGCTCAAGCTCTAACAAACGGAGGATATAATTTTTCTGTGTCTGGGACCGAAGCCAATCAATACGGCAGCCTCTGGAGAACATATCTACATTTAGCGAAGAACATCACCCACACAGGAAGAGTAAAATTTAACATGACATCATTAATGACACAATCACACTGCAAACCTGCTGTGGCACAGTGCCGGTTCTTTGTGAGGCTGGGCTACAGCTCGTTCTCTCGTCTCCTAGCAGCTTAAATTGTACCAACAAAGAGCAAAAAAATATGCATACACACACACACACAGCTGAAGGTTGATGTTAGAACTAGCCATTCTGAAAGGCCTTCAATGGCAGGCAGAGACATTTTAATTCCTCCATCAGGGTTGGTAGAATATGCCCGAAAATCTCCAAAGGGGAACCCGCAGGTGCCAGGTTCTCAAATGGTTCCTTTAGGAGTTCTACAACAAAGCTCTCCTGAATTATCTGGAAACGCTCAACATCCATTACAGCCCTCCAAAGAGACCTGCCTCTGTGACCTCAGATCTTGCCAGTCGTGAATGTATTACGTCTGTATGAGATACAGTATGTTTGGACTGCAGCTCAGAACTGAGAAAGTGGTGCTGACTGTTATGTACGATGTAAATAGCAAAAGCAGCCCAAGTGTGATTATGAAAAACGCTGCAGCTTACTATCGCTAAGGTAACAAGACCCCTACACAATAACTGTCAATCGTTCTTCTTCTTTGTTCACAAAGGTGGAATTCATGGCAGGGAGGTAATGAATCAATGAGACAATCATTCCTACATATCAGAGGTCATACTGCACCAAAAAACTAAAATCCAACAACAATAACAAAAAACGACAAACTCAGTAAAGGACAAGGAATTCAGAAAATGAAACACTGCATGCATTCAAAGGCCTGGTCAGAAGGACAATGCTGAGGTTCTGGTGCTCCTCACTGACCTCGTAGCCACGCCAGTGAGACTGGATCAGGAGGGCAGCCTCCTCATTGGACAGCAGCAGGGATAGCGGGATTGGAGGACGAGGGCTAAGGAGGAGGGCGATTGGCCAGATTATTAACATTGGCATGAAAAATGAGCGTATGCAGGTAACGCTCCAGAAAGACTGTTATTCAACAGTATGTTAAGCTGAGCGAGAGGACTGGTGTAAACAGACGGAGAGAGTAGGTCTACTTACTATCGGCTCAGCCAATCCCTGACAAAAGGGATCTCCAGGAAGCTGACAGGGGTCACATTCCCCAGCCGACAGGGGTTATGGCTGCAGAGTGGACGGGGATAGTGGCAGAGTGCGTTGGAGAAGTCTATTTCAGTCACTCACGACACAGATTCCATGACACCCCTCTCAAACATCTGCATGCACTAATTCACTTATACAGCTGTAATTCTAAAATAAATGTTGCCCTGTTTCTTAACCAATGAGTACAAAGCTCACTCACTACAAAGTAAAAATAAATGTCAGAATTAAGTCATAAGAATATTAGGCAGGTTCTGCCCCACTTACTTATAGAGCCACTCAGTCAAGAAGTCACATGCATTGAACTTGGTTCTCTGCCTCTGAAATCAAGAGGCAAACACCAGAGGGTCAGACAATGTGAGAAAAAAACAGAGACTGAAAAGAAGCCTGAGCAAACAGAAAGACACAAGCAAGGTAGTGTACTCATTAGTGCACCACTAGTTTCGGCACTGGGATCAAGGTCAGCAAGACTGTTAGAGTCCAGGCTATGGTACTATGCAAGGCATATGACATGGTTTCTGAAGAAGAGAAGACACACCAAACAGCCCCAGAATGGCTACTTAAGTGCACCATAAGACCTCTGTGTGTGTGCATGTAATGAGCATTAACCTCCAGGCAGTGCTCCTTCTGGGCCTCTATGAGCATGGCCTCCAGTCCAGGCAGTAACACTGGAAACACTGTCCTCTCCAGGAACTGAGTGGTGGCATCTGGACAAAGCAAGTAAATAACAAACGAACATGTAGTTGATTATGTCAGGACATATTTTCACAGACTAAATGCAATGCACCTGTTGGAGAGAACAGCAAACCAATGTGTTTGTTCCTCACTGCACTGCACTGCACTTTAACAGGCACTGCTGGATTCTATGCTTGTCAGTTAAACATACTCTGCTGCAGAATGCAATCGGGAGATTCGGAATGATTAGCATCGAGAGACGATGGTCTTGGCAGCTGATCCTGCAGTAGCTCGTTGTCTACTGCCACCTGGAGACACAAATACGGAGTACATATTCGCAATTTGCAAGCAACGGTGCACGTAAAACAAGTACAAAAAAAAAAAACAAAAAACATCTAATTAAAGAGAACTTAAAGTAGTCTGTTCTTGCTGGTATTTTGTTGAATGACGTGAGTACTTACAGAAGCTGCTCCGGGGGGACGTGGCTGTTCCGACTCGTATTCTGTTCGGATTAAGACGGACACGATCAGAGGCTTAACGTGACAGCATGAATGACAAACGTCTCTTTAGCTGAGCAAGTTAAGTGATATGTACGATATTTAGGATGAACATCGCTCAATAAGGCAATAAGAAATCGCCATTCTGAGATGGTATGATACTTAAAACATTACTAATGAAAATAATAATCGCCAGGCTAAAATAATACATTTTGTTAATTATACGTATTCTCTATTGCGGTAGCTTACCCTCACATATCTGTTGCCACAAAGACTTTTTATATTCGGTGACTTTCTCCATTCTTATAGTATATGACGGATTATTTGAAACTGGTTGCTAAGGACGCGTCAAATGGAGCCCGGTTGTTAAGGAAGTGCATGTTTTAGTTTTTCCGGGTTATTAGTGCGCCCGTACACCCCACGAGTAAAGTGTGTTTGTTTTCATGAGTTCGTGATAAGCTGATGGCAGGGAAATATCGTCAGTCTGTTTTTTTTTTTATTAAATAAACACGTATGTTACTAAAGGAACCAAATAAGCTATTAATTGGATCAGTAGATAAAACACATGTAAATCAGGTTAATTCGTGTAGCACTGTGTCTAACTTGTTACGCAAAGCTCTTGAGCTTCCTTCGTGAAAATACACAGATCGACGCGTTTATTGCCAAACAGCGTTACTTCAGGGGTATTTAAATCTTTTCAGAGAGGAGTCGCCATCTAGGTAGTGTGGGAGTATGCTGGCAGCATTGGCAAGTTAATCGCAAAGTGGCAGACAAAGGCATTTGAGAACGAGAGGCGAAAGCGTAAGACCGTGAACGGAAAGAACTGCATTTGCTGGGGATGCTGTCAACAAGCAAAATGCGACAGAAGTCCGAAAAAGCAGACGAGGCAAGAAGCTAGAAGCCACAAGTACGGAGACACGACGCAACCCAGATGCTGTGGAATAGGAAGAGGACAGAAGTACTAGTTATTGTCAAAATGGACATTCTGTGAAGCTGGTCAGTTTTCAGATAAGTCAGTTAATTGTTATGCCAATTACACGATGAATACTGCTTTGAGGAAAAACTGAGAAAACGGTCAGATTCTGTGCACTGGTGTTAAGGACATATAAGAAGATGAGGTCAGTGAATGTATCAGATCTAGCAGGAAACAGGAGAGCAAGAAAACAAAGAGATGAAAAAAGGGAGGTAAAGCAGGAAGTCATAGAAGACAGCATTTCTAACATCCATAGTGTCAGCAGGACAAAAGCAGACTCAGAAAAAAGAGCGAAAAAGGCAGACACAAGTGTGGCTGTATCTGACAGAACTGACGTTGCCTGCAGTAAACCTGGAAGGATAAAAGTAGCGGCTGGCAAGAGTAAAATGCCAAAGAACTGTTATAGTGACGAAGCCAGCAGCATGATTAATGTTACTTGCAGCAAACGAAAGAAAACTAAAAATCGAAACAAAGAGCTTGTTAAACACAGAGGTCAAACGAACACTGATGTGACGACAGGTGATGTTCTGGCTGAAAAGTCGTCGTCAAAGAAATCCGCTGAGGAGAACCGAGGTAAGGAAAACAAAAAGGCTGCAAAAAGCAAAAACGTGAAATGTGCCAGAGAAGTCGGTGGTGATGGGGAGGAGATGATGCCCACGACGCCAATGGGAGGAGAGAGGAAAGTTAACGTGAAGGCACCATATAAAGGCAGTGAAGGTAAGAAGCAGAAAGCAGACTCAGGTGGAAAGAAGTTAAACACGGGATGCATTGACACACCAGCAGTTTTTCAGAAGGCTACAAATACTGAGGTCAGATCAGTTCATGGAAAGAAATTCAAGAGGGAAACTGTAGATGATGCAGATAAAAAGAAAGCCAAAGCCACTGTCACCAGCATAGGAACCCAGACCGGAGACGGAAACATAAAAGAGGAAGCGGTGGAAGAGGAGGTTTGGAAGAAAAATGAGATTAGCTGCAGTACAGAAAAGATGAAAGACTCTGGAAGAAAGAAGAGAAAACACAAGTCCGTGGGCCTGGATGGGAGCAGTGCTATCATTAAAAGAGAAGTGGTCGATGAAGATAGGACGATTACGCGAATAAAAAGGGAAGAGTCGCCCAAAAGGACAGTAGAAGAGAGGATTGATGAGCTAACCTGTGGGGGTAATACCTTGGGTCATAAAAAGGGGAAAAGGAAGAAGCAGAAAGCACATGGGACCAGGAAGGAGGTCCAGCCTGAAACAGGCACAGTGAAAGAGGCAGAGCGAACTGTCAAAATAAAAAACAGGGTGACAGAGCAAGGCTCAGAAAGAGAGGGAAATGAAACTGAGAGGGGACTGTGTGAAGAGCAGACACTGGTGCATGAACGACACGGAAGGATATGGAAAGAGAGAGACCTTACCAGGAAAAAACACCAGCTGCATGGAAGAACAACGGCAGAAGAGGAAGATTCGGAGAGCAGGAGGCCGAGACAAAGTGAATGGAATCTGGCAGGAGCAGCCAAGGCCCGAGCAGATGAGCATCGGCTGAGAAAGAGGAAAAAGAACCCTGAGAGTCTGGTGGAGAACGGAGAACCGGAGAAGAGAATGAAAATGCAAAGCCTTTCACAGTTGGTGAGTTAAACCCATAGCTCATTTTGTAAACACTTCCATCTTCCAATTTCTTGTAATCCCCCCGAAATCAGTTTCTTGTGTGTTTGTGTCTTAGCTAACCTCACATGCAGATGTGGTCTTTCTCTCTGAGAAGCTGGGCAACCGGGATGAAATTGTCATTGATCAGGTATGTCGCTTTCTTGATGTGTCAGTAATCGTTCCCTTTCATGTTAACGTGTCTTATTAAAGCTCAGCAGACTATTAAAGTTCTCTTCAAAGTTCACACTTTCTGTATGACTTATTATTCTATTTCATAGGCCCGACGACTGGCCTTGCAGAGGGAAATTGACCTGGCATCCTGCTAAACTATTCCAGTCTGCACGGTCAGTACTCACTACTGCAGTTTTATTATTGTGTCAATAATAAATTATATCAGATACAGTTTTCATATACCACTACAGGTATAAATTCGATCCATCATTATACATATCAGTGCACAGTAAGGACCCTGTGGCAGATGTCTGGATTACGGACAGACCGGACAGCCAATGGGAATAAGGAATAGATGTGCTGTGTTGTTCCTGGGAAAGCACAGGGTCGGACCTCAGGATTCTCTCCTCTGTAGTAAGAAAGTCCACTTCCTTGTTGTGCCTGACATCCACTTCTTTCAGATGCAAGGTCAACGTGAGGAAGAGAGCCTGCTTTGATGGCAGTGTACTGGGAAAGACTGGGACAGCAGCATATGGGTTTACCCAACAGACTGGTTCTTGTTTCTCATGGAAGTAACAAGAACATGGGCCAGTTATAGACCAGCTAAGATATGCATGTCTTTCTCCTGCTGTTTTTTTTACATTTTAAAAGTGTGCATATGAGGTTTTCAGGTCTTTTGTGAATTCTGACAAGGCAGGTATTGAATTATAGGGGCAAAATATAATTTTCTACCTGTGGAAGTAAACCATTAATTATCAAATCATTCCCTGTTGTTTAAGGCTGTAGTCACATAATGTGTGAAATAAAAATCTTAGATCAGTATCACAAGTGCAATTAGAGAGAACTTGAAGAAAAAAATAGGGATCTCTTGTACCACAGAAATGTAGTGATAATGGTACAATTCATTTGTCAAAGCAAAATGTACCCTAATTATCAAAATATATATGGCGACAGTGGATTTTTTGATGTACCAGACAATAAATGTTTAAGCTGAAGTGTTATAATCCCAAATTAAACTGAATTCGTCACGTTATTGAAGAAATGATCAGCTATGTATGTTTCTGTACTTCCGTAAATAGCCAGTTGATGGCAACATGGTACAACGTAAGAGCAGAAAAATGAGAGTACTGCATGTTAACGAACTGGGACGATGTGAAATGGCTTGAACATCTGTATATTCTGAAACAGCCTGGCCCAAAGGGGAGCCATCTGCTATAACAATTGATCTATATTTGTGTGATTGCTGGTTACGGCAATCGCAGTACGTTCTCCCATATTTCTTCTTATTCTTCTCACTTCTTTGGCACCTAACTCCTACAGTCTTTGCACTAGAAACTTCGTTCTAACTGTAAAATGTTTGGCCCGTTGAGGAGAAGAAGGGTGCTAGTATTTTACTTTTTGATATTCCACCTGCATCCCTCTTTTTTTATCCCTCTTTCCATCCATTTTTCCCATAGACTTTGAATGGAAAATTTTTCAAACTGCTCCCATATGGTCGATTTTTGAAATAATACCTGCAAACTTACTACACATGTTCTGGTCAATACTACAAAGCCCTCCACCTCTTTCTAAACCTCTATCACTTTCTTTTTCATTCCTCCATCCTCTAAAGGGTTATTATAAGATTCATGAAACTTGGTAAACGTATTCTACAGCAAAAGTACAGCACTTAACTGCTTTCATACTGATGGCACTCATCCCTCACCCTTCTATTCTTTCATTCATCCCTCCATAGCATTTAATGCAACCAGCAATCATGCAGTTTCTCTCTAGTCACATTTAAAGTTCATGCAGGTGCAAGACAATGAGTTTCTTTCCTTGATAGTATTTTTAAAACTAAAGATCATTCTACCTTCAGAAACTGTTTCTACATTTGGTTTTAATTTATAATAATTGTCCCCAATGAGGGTCACCAAACTAAGTAAAACAGAAAGTCCATTAGTAGAACAAACTTTTTTAAAAAGTCGTACAAAAAATAACATGATCATCCATGGTGAAGTCTTATTACACTTGACGGAGGAGAGCAGGTTAAATGATGTCGGTTGCTCACTTTAAGGTATTTGTTTACCTCAAGGGAAAATACAAAACATTAGATTTTATTATATTCATTTCAGTTATTGTTTTTTGGAATATGGAATTAGATTCTGCAAGACGAAAAGGATAGTTTCCTGATGTAACATTTTTTTAAATGGGCGTGACTCATTCTGAAAATTGTCATTAAAATGCAACCATTGCAGCTGTTTCACTTTACAAAAGCATGTTTTTTCATTGGTTAGTCATGTGACCCATGTTTTTCCCCTCTTGGTGACTCAGTCGCATAAACTCCAGACTTAGTGGGGCCAGAATAGCGTTAACATCTGGTTCCGTTTAAAATTAAAAATGAACTCTAATGCTTTTAGTGGAGTCAGAATAAAACAGTATTTGGTGTGATTTCATGATGTGTACTGTCACCTTCTGTTTACACGATCTAATGTACGACTGCCATTTATAGCTGCAGAATACTAATTATACACCCTAGTTTATATAATAGCAAGTCAGGACATCTTACATAGAATTCCCTAACCAACATAGTCTATACCCATTTTTTTGTACCGTACTGATCACTTAACTGCCATGACCCAAGGGTCAAAAGAAATGTGTTGAACTAGCGTAAACAAAAGAACAATTTATTATAAAACAAAGTAGCATTAAGAGCTGTTAAAAAGTATTTATTTGAACAGTACCATAGCATTTTGCAAATTTTACAAGCGCAAAAGACAAATAAAAGTCCCAAAAAAGGTTTAAAAAAATTACGCAAAAAGCATTTTATAAAAATAAATTGCACCACATCCTCTTTTCAATAAGTCGTTATTTTAGTCAAAATAAATAGCGCATGAACAATTGCTAGTTGAAATAAATTTTTACAGTTGTTTTACTAGACAAGTTTCAGAAGGGCTTGGCTTTTTTTTTTTTTTTTTTAAATCTCCTCCCTCAGAAACTCTGAACACATATAACTGTTTCAGTAACACAAAACTATGTACTTCCATAACTAAGATTTCATTAAAACCACAAACAGATAAAAATAGTAATATTTTTATAGGGTGTGCTCTTCCCCCTTACCCCAAAGCAACACTGATATTAGCGGATTTATGCACCAGCTATTAACAATATACAGGTTACTTTCCTGTGCAGCTTCTGGTTAATGCAGGCTCTAAATAATGCTGACCAGGCTAGGAGCCACTGTACTGCAGCAGAAGCTTCAAGATCCAGCGCCGAATGTGGAACACCAACGTGGTCGCGGACGAGTGACACCCTGTTATACATGCGGCAGAAGCTTCAAGATCCATTGCGGACTGTGGAACACCAGCATGGTCGCCTCCCTACGAGGGTCTGGCTGAACCAGATACATTCAGGTTCACACTGCACAACTGAGATCAACTGAACCTCAATGCACCATCAACACCCATTTAAAAAGTGAACTTCATTACAATGAGGCTTTTTAGTCACCTCCTCGTCACAGTCAGGGGACTCATTTGTGGGCCTCCGGATATATACTGGTTTTTGCTCAACTTGGCTCTGCTGAAACAGTTATTTATCCAGCAAATGACCCTGCATTTCAGGTGCCAGTCAGCTGCTAATTTAAAAGGTGTTCTGAAGAATGAGAGCAGTCCTCCCCTGCACAGGTGTGTCTAACGGCCTGAAAAGGACAATACACAAAGGAACATGGGATTGGGGAGGGAAGTCATCTAGGGTACAGCATCTGCAAAGGCATCCCATTGCGCAGGCTGCTTCTGCGGCTTCATTCTTCATGCCAATGCAGGCATGGCAGAGAAGCATACTGTAGCTTTCCTGGCCCAAGTGGTCACACAGTCCTACGAGTCTGATCCAAAAACCTCAGAAGAATACAGAGTGGGGTCCATCAAATCTTCCAGATAAAATATGGATAGCTGAATTTTAAAGGAACAGAATCAGCCAAGTAGAATAAAACAATATGAACACGGTAAAAGAAAAGAAGCGTCGTCCATCAGCCTTCAGGTAAAAACACCAACAGTACTTAGGGCCTCGTTTGGCTTGAATCCAATCAGGATACATCCAGAAAGGGCCAATCAGTGTACAAGATGAGCTGCAGTCAGCAGGAATGGGAGGGGCAGTCTCATGCAGTTCCCTCCCCTCTCCCACTAATTCCATTCATTCATTCATTCAGATGTGTTAATAATAAAGTAGCCTCTTTCAGTGGATATCTTCTGTAACAAGCCCCGTCTTTCCATGAAACATCCTTTGCCATATACGAGTGCCTGTAATGACACTGAAGACCTCATTTGGTTCTGGGCTCCCCATGTACCCGGAATCGGTAGAGACACGTGTACTCCGGGTGCCCCCAGTTGGACAGCACCCGCATCTCGATGATCTGATAGGTCTTGTCGTTTCCCTCCTGGAACACAAATAAAATCATAAAGCAAACAAACACTAAACTAGGCAGGGACAAGTTAAAAAACACACCTCTGGATGTAAACCCTGACACAGGCTAACCATCTCTGATCAGAGATGCTCTCCCATTTCTGCCTCTGACCCCCCCATCCCATCAGCCAGCTTTTGGCTTTCAAGTTAAGTTACCATGACAGGGAAGGTCTGAAGCGAGTCTCCATCTTCCTGGTAAGTGTAGCGGCCCAACAGCATTCCCTCCTCCTGGTACTCATCATCCAGACCCTAATGGTGCAGAGAGGAAACACTCATCCAGGGCACCCAGTCGTTAATATTCAGCTGTAAATTCCCAGACTCTGCCTATGTCAGCTGTGTATTTATATGCAAATGTTTGTCTAGAGTGGAGTTGCAATACAGGCTTTCACTGTCCATCTTGTATTTCTTGGCAGTGTAGGCCAATGGAGGCACCGAAGTAAAAAAAAAAAGTACACAAAATTAATTGTATTAATATCAAGACCCTCAGTCAGCAGAGACTATCTATCTTGGAATGCTGTCATACAAGGCTTGAATTGTGCATGGTGGAATACTGGACCATGCTTCAAGAAGAGCCTTCACTGAAAATGTACTCTAACCCTTTGCGGGAAGTTCAAATAATGTTCAAATCTAGTGATTGGCCAGGTCTAAACCTCACTTGAATTTTATAGTGTGCACGGGGGTATCGTCCTGGTATACAGCAGTGTACGTACCATAAGTCCTGTAAAATTTCACATTATTACTTGACCATTTTATGACCAACAGAGCCATCATTAGACTCCAACAAGATGGCTGCCCATACAAAACAGTCGGCTAACTTTCTTTAAATGCAAACCCATCCATGTGCAGGAAACCGGGTGAAAGGGGACTTAGAGCATACTGTGCTTCCCCATTGCTCAAGGGTCCCGCTTTTGTTCATTGCATAAGCAGACCTTCCATAAATTCCAGCTCTGTGAAACTCATGACCGTTTCTACTGAGACCGATTTACAGGTCCTTCAGTTCTGTGGTCATTTTGAGGTTGTACATTTGTGGTACTTAACCGGACATTTATGATGTATCCGCCTATCCTTGTGAGTGAGTTTTCACTTTTGACCACTGGTCCTCTTTGCCGATGCAGTTTATCCACCTTTAGCACATGCTGTTATGACTGACACACTTTCTTTGGACACATTAAATCATTTTACAGTCATTGTGAGCGATGTCCCCTGCAATTTAAGCACTGGCTCTTTGGCCCCTAAGGAGCTCAGTTGCTTCACGTTGCTCTAAAAATTCAACGTGTTGATTACCAGACGCCTGCTACTAACTGGCACTGAACTTAATTCAATGCCACCTTCAAGTAACAGGTTTAGCTACACTATAGTTGGTGTTTCTCTATATGGTATCTCTTTTATCCAACCCTTTAAAATGAATCACTAATATTTATAGCGAGTGAGGTGGGATTTACTGTGTGCTTTCAGCTGCTTCACAGGAATCAAGGGAACCAACCAACAGCACCAAGACTAAACTAGTCAGTGTCCAGCAGAGCACAACAACGCCACTTATCACTGCTTAAATCATATTCACGCTATTCTCCAAACCCAAGGAAGTGAAATACTAGGTGATGAACACAAACTAAAACAGAACAAGTTAAATGACATACTTATCCATGGATTCAACATCTATACGTGCAGGTTCATCGTCTGGTAAAATGGCAACGACTGCCAAAATAACAAATCTCTTACATGGACAGTGAACTGGCGGGGGGCGCTGCTTATGTTGCCGGTGGGAGACAGGGCCTTGGGGATGTGCTCCAGAGTAAAGGCCATGGGGAGGATGCTGAGGGAGAGCCGGATCACCAGGTAGCCCTGAGAGCCTTTGAAGGCCCAGCAGTTCCCAGGGTTGACATCCGGCTGGGTGAGAAGTAGTGACGAAATGGGCTCAAGTTAGAAATGTTAGAACAGCACAGACCACAGTGAATTTAAGCAAAGACCAGTTAAGGAGAGTTTGAGGACAAAAAAGGTATTGGTAGCATCCCACCAGGAGGACACAAGGCTGAGCCTCACCTGTATGACCACCCGGGGTGACTGGGAGAAATACCAGAGGGGCACGCCGAAGAGGCTCATTAAGGCCGTCTTGGTCTCATACGTCTCAGAGCAGCGTGTGCTCAGGATGCTGCCGCCTGCGGAAATGGTCGTACAAAACAGCCATCTCAACTGTACATTCGCCTGGGCACAGAAAGGCCAGGCTCTGGTGAAATCTGAGCACCAAAGATCATTGTACCCATCACAGAAATGCCATTTATCCATCGGGTATGTGAAAACAGAGACATCAAGCAGCTGCTGGCATATACTGCTTCATTTGCACTGGGCAATCGCCACACAGCTTCGAGAATGAGCACTAAAGGACCGACACGTAGGAGCAAGCCACAGCTCTGTACCTCCAGACTCCAGGGCGTAGTCCACCAGGCCCGTCCGATCCTGAGAATACAGTTTCAGGGCATTTTGCACGATCACCTTTACTTGCTGGCAGAGAGAAAAGGAATGCAGGGCAAGACAATCATTACTATAAGCAGCTTAAGGTGTCTGAGCCACAGCCAACCTGGACAAGGTTGGTAGACAGTGATGTAATACTCTGATACAAATGAGAAATAAATTCAACAAAGAATACAGTCCCGTGAAGTCAAGGCAAACCCTCTACCTCCTCTGACATCCCAGCAGCCCCGGCGGTATGCAGCACCGTCTCCGTCACGCTCCGTTCACAGGGTGGCTGCTGGCTCTGCTGCACCAGCAGTGTGATGTTCTTCAGGATGCTGCGCTCCAGGGCCGTCAGCACCCCCTGCAGGTCAGAGCCACTCACAAACTGCGCCGACAGCCACGGCAGCAGGGGCGCCGGCAGCTCGGCCTGCCCAGTGTGCTCACTCCCATAGAACAGCCTCTGCAGCTCCTGCCGCACTTGTGTGGACACCTGTCATTGGGGGAGGGGGTAATGAAACAGATGCAAGCATGGGCCAGTGAAACCACTGTAGCTCAAATCCCCCCCAGTCAAAGCTGTTGCACCCTTGAGTGAAATGGACAGGGCATATTAAATCTTCTCATGTATCCTATACAGCTGGATCTTTGCTGAAAATGGTGGTACTTCAGGTTTTAGTTGCTCGTTAACTTACACCTTTTAGCCGAAGTACTTCCCACATTACACCGTTCATATTTACCACTTACACGGATTCAATAAAGTTCTAAACATCTGGTACAGATCGAGTGTCTGGGCGCAGAAACGCCTTAAGTGAGCTTCATGCCTCTCACCGTGTCCTGCAGACTGTCCAGCTGCTCACATCTGCCCTTGCATCCCATCACCCCCTGCAGGTCCTCCTTGATGCGGTCCAGCTCCACCTCCAGCCGCCGCACCTCCTTCAGCAGGACCTGACCATCAATACTCTCGCTGGAGGAGGGCAGGCAGGGTTAACTACCAGGCCGGCATGAAGGGGTACAGAGGCCATTAACCAAATCTCCTGCCTTGCTGTGCAGACGTACCTCTCAGGGGTCACCCTGAGCGTCTCCTGTTTTTGCTGCACCTCCTTAGGAAAAGAAAAAAAAAAAAAAAAAAAAAAAGCCAAATCAGAGTGAGTAAGCATCAGTCAGCGACTTTCCAGCAGAAAATCATGACTCCAGGGATAAGGCAGCAAGTACCTGTGTCTTGGCTGCCAGGGCAATCAGCAACGCCTCCATCTCAGCCAGCTGGGCTCTGTGCCGCTTCTGCTCATCCAGGTATTCTGTCTGAGTCTGCAAAGACTGGATAATTCAGCTTGGGAATTCTTATTTATGCATAAATTCCTCCCCTCATGGGACTTAAACCTGCAACCTTCTGGTCATAGTTGCAGCACCACCATGTAACTACTGTGAAAGAGGTGACACACCTGCTCCCTCTGTGCAACATCCCTCTGCAGCTCCACCTTAAGCAGGCTCAGTCTCTCGTCCAAGAGGCCTGACACCCAGAGCCCCAGACTGTCCCTGTCCGTGCGCTGGTCCAGCTGCTCGCCCAGGGCCTGGTAGAGGGCCAGCACCTCCCTACGCTGCTGCTCCTGCAGCTCACCGTCCGCCTGCACGCTGCTCCACAGCTGTTCCAGTCGTTGCTCCAGCTGGGCCAGGCGCTCGAGGCCCCCGGTGACCAATGCGCTGGGCTGCGATGGGCAGAACAGGGCTGTTGCAGTACAGGTGTACGGCTACCCTCTCTCACACCCAACTTAAAAACTAACTCTGATAAGAAACAGACTTGGCACTCTGGGACAACCCCAGGTTCTCACCTGCTGGACAGTAGGCAGGGGGTCTTCTGAAGCTTTGCTATGCTGCCACCAGGATGTATAGAGGGTCTGGGGCAGGTCCAGGAGGTGGCCAACGGGCACCGCCTCCTGCCACTGTGTCAGGTTAACCGCTGGCAGATAGGGCAGCAGGGTGAAGACAGGCCAGTACCACAGGCCTGTATGGGAGCAAGGGTTCAATATTGGTTGGGGGGGGGGGGGGGGGCACAAATGTAAAACAATTCAGTCCTAAACAGGATGGGAAGCAAACAAATACTAAAACGGAAATCCCCCCCAGGCTCCCAGGTGCAGAAAACCTGAAGCATGCAGTCAGACATTACCTACGTTAGCTCTGATGATCACCTTTTTTTTTTTTAAAACCCGAAAACTAAACACACCACAATAACCTGAGAACAGGGCCTGTAACTGTTAAGAAATGATACGTTATCTCAATGCCAGTGGCACTCTTGGGGGGACTGAAATATTCCTGAATTGAGGTCATTTGTGTGTGCCATGTGCGGCCCCCTGGGGGACCGGAAACTGGGTTACGCCAGCGCAGAGAGATCAGAGAGCCGGCAAAGCGGAGTGCACTCACCCAGGATCAGCAGGAGGGGCACCAGCAGCCAGAGCAGTTTGGGGAGACATCTAAGGATGGACAGTAGGAAGGTGAGAGCTGGCCAGAATCATGGGAAATGAAGTTCATGCAGCTCCACCGATTCTGCCTCTATGTCCTTAGCCATACTGCTTTTGGCAGAACAAGCCCCAAAGCCATGGGTGCAATTCTGGTCTTTTCACAGCCCGCACCTCAGTCATACTTTTACATTCAAGACATACAAGTGAATCAGGCAGCCACCGGCAAGATTCAACACACGACAACAGTGTACAATAAACACCAAGATTTCCTTCAAGGTTCACTGATTGAAATGCATTCAATTGCTTCTGTACACAGACACTTCTAGGTAAAATCTCCAACAATCCAGAGTTCATCACTACTAACTAGTCTCTCAGTTAGTATTTAAAGGTACCAATGGACACAATACAAATGAATCAGGTTATGTAATCTGCTCATACAGCAACAGGAAGAACTCTGTGCTAAAAACCATCAGTGTAAAGGTTCATACAACCCACTTTTCTAATCCATTGTAAACCAGTGCATTACAAAGAGTAATTTCAGTTTCTTACCTTGTTAAGAAAAATACGTTCAAGAGGGACATGAGGGTCACCAACTGGTACCATCCTGTCCCCAGCCACCAGAACGTGCTAACCATTGCCTTCCCTGCATGGGAGAGAGGGAGCATATTGGCCATTACCGCAGGATGGTGACCTAGAGACACATGCTGGAGTTAGACCACGGCATGACAGCTAAAGATCAGAGTGGACAAGAACAGACACACTGGGGTTACACCAGTCACTGACTGGGCCAATCAGGTTCAAGCTCATCCCCTTCTAGGTACCGCCCCATTAGAAATCCATTTACAAAAAGGTGCAAGATGCCAACGCTAGAGCTGAAAGCAGTCAATCATTAGAGCTCCAGCACTGACGTGACAAAAAGGAGGAATAAAGATTAAGTCAGGAGACATGATACCCAGCTATGGTTAACGCAGAATGCCAAGAACGGAAAACATGGACAGTCATGGGTTAGCGGGAGCAT
>JAACJT020000037.1:7950158-7982650 GCA_009936485.2 Gymnarchus niloticus
TCTACTGTAGTCAAGTGTGTTCTCTCCGCATCTCTAACAGCCCAAGTAGTGGCCTCTCTCCTCTAAGTACAGATTCGGATTGTCAGTGATGTTGCAGCTTTCATCTAAGCCGCCCTGCGGTTATTCAGGTGATTTATCTTCAGTTGTGGGAGACGGTTTTATACCCTAATCATTACCTTTGACGTTCCAGGTCACCGGGTCCAATACAAAGTCACTCCTCCGCACAGCAGAAAAGAACCGGATGTCAACACCTGTCAGGTCTTCCAGAAGCACACTCTTTACCGGGGTAAATATGACGCTAAGTCACATGTATCTGTTAGCATTTCTTTAATGTGCAGAACTACTTTAGGTACTAATTCAGGTTTTTCAGACTGCGATCAATTGTGGATACCGAAGAGAAGTAGAACATCGGTTATCCATACCACTGCCCCAGCTCCCCCAAAAATATTCAGTGTATTTATTGCACTGATTGTTAGGCCGAGGTATCACTCCTGGCAGCATCATTTCTGCTTATTGTTCAAAGATCAGTGCGGTATAGCATATAAATTTCAGTAGGTTGGTAGGTCAGTGGGAGTTTTTTAACTACCTCTCAGTGTCCTGGCTGACTTGAACATCTGCCAAAGACAAAAGAATTATTGTTTTATCTCCCACTTGTCTGGTGTCTCAGGAAATCAAGTTGACCTGGTTCTGTACGTCTGACTAGTACCTTCATGTCTGTGTGTTTCTCCCCAGGTGCAAGAACAACAATTATTACATTTTGAAGCTCTGCAAAAGAAGGAACAGCAGGAGATGGAAAGGAAGAAAAAGATGGAGGAAGAAAAGGAGGAAAAGCAGAAAGAGATGATAAGGTGAGACTGAAAACTTCCTCCTGCTGCTTTGAGGCATAACACTTGGGATTTTAGGTCATCGGGGATCATTTGGGTCGTCTTCGCTCAGATTTAATAAGGATGTTGGGCCTCCCTTATGACCCTGTATTTTACAAGAACTGACTTTTTCCGTGTTCACTGGAAATGGAAAAATGATACACAAGGAACTTTTCTTAATCATTGCAGACTTTCACTATAATGTAATCCTCAGGTTACTTTGTTCCAAAAACATTTCCTGCCCCAAGATGCCGGACCGCTTGGTTGCTAACTTTATAAATGTTGTGAATGTATTTCTCTTTTAGGAAGCAAGAGGATCATATGGGAAAGGTATGTGAGGCCAAAGTGAGAATACATGATGAGAAGTCAAAGTAGCAGAGGATGCCCAGGAAGAGATAGATAATAAGATTGAGTAATCAGAGCTTCTTAGATGGCATTCTTATATATGTCTTTTATCTTAAATATGTCTTACATACGTATCTTCAAGACGGTGCCGTCCCATGGCAACACGTTGCAACTTGCTCTTTCCCTATTTTACGCATTTTTGTTGCCTTCCGGTGTTTCTTTGCATGTATTTTGTTTTATCGTGTTTGATTGTTACACCTTGCTGAGTATTAGACAAAATGCTCCAGCATATCCTGACATTTCTGATTTACCAAAAGAAATTCTACGGAATGTTTCAACTGAGCCAAACGACTACGATCCTCGGCAGCCCTGGCGGAGAAGAGGATGCCGGGGTGGCGCCCTTAATAGGCTGCGACGGTGCTGATCTCGGCCTCCCATCCCAATCATTCTCCGGGCCGATCTCCTGTCTTTCGAAAACAAGCTGGATGAGCTTCACTGCCATATCAACTCACAAAGAGATCTTTGGTAGTGCAGTGTGCTCTACTACACCACAGACAGAGCAGTGAACTTTGGGGTATCACTGTACACTGCTCTGATTGCACCGCTGAAACCACCAGCAAGTCAAAGGGAGGAGGCGTGCTTCTTTATTAACAACAACTCGTGCACCGACGTAGAAGTGGTCTCCCAAGTCCTGTTCACCGGTACTAGAGTACTTGACGATCAAGAGCTGCCCATTGTACCTGCTGAGAGTCTTCCTCGGTGTTGCTCACTGCTGTTTACATTCTACCCAAAGTGCCTGCTGCAGCTGCATTGGACAAGCTGTACGCCGCCATTTTTAAACAAGAGAACCAGCATCTGGAAGTTCTCTCTATCATCGGCAAGGACTTCAACCGCTGTAACTCAATAGAGCTTCTCCCCAAGTACCACCAGCACGTCACCTGCCCCACCAAGGGAGATCGGACCCTCGATCTCTGTTGCACTACACTCACGGGTGCCTACAAGTCCGTTGCCCGTCCACACTTTGGCAAGTCGGATCACTCGTCAGTACTTCTGCTACCAGCTCGCAGGCAGAAACTGAAGCGTGATCAACCGGTCACGAGAGAAGTACAGTGCTGGACACCTGAACACGAATCCAAACTACGAATCCAGAAACCCATCAGTTGTGCCTACAGACACGCCTGCTTCACTCCCGGATGAGTTAAACTGCCTCTACACCCGTTTTGAGCATCGTGGCTTAGACGCCAAGAGCGTGACGGTGTCCCCGGCTGATGGAGCTGCTCTACGGTGTGGAAGGCTGACACGAGTGAAGTCGATAAAAGTGTCAGAGCCTCCGGCCCTGACGGCATCCCCTCACGTGTCCTGAAGGCAGTGCCACGCAGCTGTCTGAAGTGTACGCCGACATACTCAGCCTGTCCCTATCTGCATGCACTGTGGCATTGTGCTTTAAGAAGACCACGACTGTTCCCGTGGCAAAGGAATCTGCTGTTTCCTGCTTAAATGATTATCGTCCCATCACCCTGATCTCCGTAGTCATGAAGTGTCTGGAAAAACTGGTCAAGTCGTACACTACTGCGAATATTTCCCTAACCTTGGACCCACACCATTTTGCATTCTGGCACAACGGATCCATGGATGATGATGCCATCTGCCTCGCCCCGCATACTGCTCTGGTATACATGTCGGGATGCCGTTCCTTGACTACTGCTCGGCTTTTAACAACATTGTGCCATCAAAACTGGCGTTAAAGCTAAGTGACCTTGATCTGAGCAGCTGCATCTCTGTCTGGGTGCTTGACTAGTCTAACAGACCCCAGACAGTGAAAACAGGCAATGGAAGCCCATCCACTCTGATTGTTAGCACTGGCTAAGGCTGCTGCCTTAGTCTGCTGCTATACAGTCTGTTTATCTTAGTCCTGTGGCAAAATATTGCACCTTTTGTGCTAGTAATCTATTCTCAGGTTTATTCTTGACCTTATTGTGTGTCTCTCAATTAAATTAACTAGGCTTTAACAATCAGTTGTTTTTTAACAAGTTGCTTTCTTTTAGTGTTCCCTTGTGATTCAAAGATAAATTTAATATGCACTATGTTATTAACATTGACTTAAATTTTTATCACTACCATTAATATAAACAATTCTTTGCCTTTCATTTAAACCCTCCCATTCTCTAGGGGAGAGACAGTTTTGGTGTTAGAATGCAGGGTCCACTAGCATACATCTCCCTTGCAGTAGTTGGGTTTATGGGGTCAATGGCCTTCCATAGTTTTGACCACAGATCTGTAACATACCGAGCCACGGAACAATCTGATACTGCATAGCAGTACAATCCTAGCAATGAGGCCCTCAAAGAGGAACTCAAAAATGACCAGTTCCACAGTTTAAATTCATACATCCACAGCCGGTTCCTCAATACAGAGCAAGCCTGCACTACATCTTCAGAACACAGATAACAAGCTAATGAACATTATCTATTAACGTTCCCTCCGAGATGGGTAAATCTCTGCTTCATTTGGAATTTTTTGTTTTCTTCGTAAAATATATCTTTTGTCACATCACTTCTCCCAAATGCCACCTGGGGTCACCCCTGCACCTCCTCCAAACCGCCTTCATTCTCCATACACTTGTCCCCATTGACTCCGTTACACACTTTTTGCCATTTGCCCTATTGCCCTTTCCCATTTAGTGCCCCTGTGCCGTGCACCACTTGTTCCTTCTTTGAACTCTATTGCCCGAGTCCTAATTTCCTTGTAGTTTGGACACGGTTCCTCTCCTGTTCATAGACTTCCCATCACTTGCTGTGCTCAGCTTTCCTAGTTCCTGTCTGAATGGATGGTTTGTAGGGAGGGATTGTTAAATATGATTTGCAGGGAGAGTGCTTGTGCACAGAACTTGTGTAACAATCAAGTGTGAAGCATTTCCATTAAGAAAGACAATCTGTTCATCTGTGCTTGGATGAGACAATGTCTCCTTACTTCTGCTTTGGAGAATATTCTCTCACAAAGCACTAAGGTCACTGAAATAGAAATAAATGTTTTTGTTAACCGGACCAGACAGGCAGATCATGTCTGGTACAGTAATCTAGGGGGTCATCTCCTCTGGGCAGATATGGGGCTGAGAGATGCTGTTGAACATCTATAGCATCAGCAGAATACTCTGACCCTGACACACTGCTGTTTTGAAATGCTGCCTCAAACTTTCACTAATAAGAGGAATTCAAATAAAACAAGGATCTCTTAAGTGATCTCTCCATTAAACCAAGTAAAAGAATAAAGTGAAAGCCCCGAGCCTCAGAGACATCCTGTGAGAGGGATGTGACCCGGCCCTGACAAGCTGTCTGTTCGTTTTTCAGAAACTTATGTTTGCACTGGCTACTTATTAACATATCGTTGGAGACCACTATCGGAATGTCTGAGCAAGGTTCACGTAAGACTTCTACACTGTAAATTTATCATCTTACAAAACAGCGGCTTTTTACAAAAAAGAAAGAGGCCTTGGAGAAATTTTTCCAACTCATGTCTGATCAATTGAATTTACCACACATGGACCCAAAACAGAGTGCAGAAACATCTAGAAGATGAGCAATAGGAATGGGCTCCACCCAAGCTTAATTTCAAGTTTCATAGCAAAGGGTCTGAATATTTATGTGAATGTAATATTTCATGTTTTAACTTAAAATACATTTGTGAGAAAAACCACTCTGCTACTCTTTGACATAGAGAACATCACATTTCCAATAGCATGATGAAACCAAATGATATATGTATTTCAGATTATGCAGCAAAGGCTCTCCACCATCGTGACAGCAAGGGTTATAGAATATATGTCTGTATTAACAAGGTATACAGCAAGGTACACTGACACAGGCAAAAAAAAAAAAAAAAAAGGCACGCTGTACTTTACATGCCCCGTTGGTCGGGTCTTTTGGCTGTCAGTTTCCTTTTTGGCGGGTTAGTCTCAGAGTACTCAGCACTGACTGGACTGTAGCCACTGACTATGACGTATTCAGCTGAGACACTTAAGCAGGATTCTAGCATCAATCTGATCTGGGTAACACTAATGGTCAGGCAAGCAGCAAACAAGATGTTAAATAGAACCAGAAACCTGAGGAGAATCTGAAAATTAGAACCAGAAAAAAATAAACCCAAATAGTAGAACCAAACGAACCAAGAAATAAACAGATTAATTAATGACCAGATGGCCAGAATAAGGCTACGTTCACATTACCAGCCTCGTTGTACAATTCCAGTTTTTTGCTCAAATCAGATTTTCCTATCTTGACGGTTAATATTCAGAATTACAAGTGACCTGTATCTAACTGTAATGTGAATGCATCTGTCCTCCAAAACGGCACACATGGGCACATTTTTGCCATTTAGAAATTGTTTCGAACAATACTCGATTACGGCAAGTTCCTTCTAGTTTGACTTGAACTGATTCATTCGTCATACATCTAACATATCGCCAACTTCCCCATCCTACCGCTGACTCCCGTCAGAGCTCTAGCTCTCCTCCATTGTTATTTTGCCGCGCTGCCGGTGCTGGCTGATGACAACAGTGCTCAGTGCACGCGTACAGGCAAACAAAAAAACAGATTAATTGTGAGCTGACCGTTCTCGTTCATGTCGCATGGCCACGAATCAAGTACGTATCAGATCTAGGACCACTATGAAAGTGACTCAAATCTGATTTGAAAATATTGGATTTCCGTGTTCACGCAGTCCTGAAAATATCAGATCTGTGTCACATTAAGGGAAAATCAAATCTGAGTCACTTCAGCCTGGTAACGTGAACGTAAGAGACCAGCTGCCAAGACAATGTTGGATGACCAACCAATTGAGCAAGACGCATTAATCAGAGACAATTAAAGTAGATTGAAAAGTTGACTATAGGTGTGGGTGATGACAGATTGGAACGGTATAGAGATGGGTGTGGCCATTGAGGATGACCACACCTGTTCAGGTAACTTCTGAAATTAATTCTGTAGCAAATGTAACAGTCATTATGATTAATTGTATAACTACAGCCACCATATAAAAACTATGAATTAGTTTCATTTAGGCAGTGACTGTCTTTATTTCTCAGTTAGCTAACTTTTACATTTTATCTCATAACGTTATATCCTCAAGTAATGTGTTGACTAATTTCTTCATAGGAAGAATAGGAATAACCTCTCATTGCAAACCATCAGAGTTCAAAAGCTTCAGCCACGCACATTAGCACAGAGTGTATGGGGGATGGGAGAGACAGTAAACCCAAACACTGGAGTCAGATCCAGATCAGATTCAGACACTCCAGGGGGTGGAGTGAAACGGAACTTCTGCAGGAGAGAGGTGAAGAAGAGGAAGAGCTCCATCCTGGCCAGACCCTCTCCAAGACAAGCTCGACGTCCTGGAGGAAAGACGGATGTGGAGATACTCCCTATTAAGATAGATAATTGGCAACGATATGTTTATACTAGACTGTTAAACACAGGCAAAAGCTAAGTGCATCTGAGATGTACCTGCAGAAAATGGTATTAAGGCGTCCCTCTTGATGAATCGACCCTGATCATCCAGGAAGTGGTCAGGGTTGAAGGTGTAGGGACTCTCCCACTCACTCTCATCCCTCATAACAGACGTCAACAGTGGAAAGACGGCAGTTCCCTGTACAACAAGGGACAGGATTTTAAATGTGATAAAGTATAAGACTATATTACTACGCCAAAGAAAGCCACTGTACACATTTACTCACCAAATAAACTCTGCTTATAAAGGACAGTAGTTTACCTTCTTGATGTGATAGCCATGAAAAACCACATCACAACTGGTGGCGTGTTGAGCTACTGGAACAACATCCGCCAGTCTCTGTATCTCATGGATCACGGCATCTGTATACGGCAGGTTCAACCTGTCCACCACCCGTGTCTGCCGACTACCAATGACCCTGTCCAGCTCTTCCTGTACACGATCTAATAATGGATGAGGAACAACCAGTATGTATCAATGCTAGGGAACACCTGACAGTTTGTCTTCTTGAGTGCATACGGGTTCTTCCTACATATACATTTGATTTAATTTGAAACATTTTAGTATTTTAGCAGCTTTGTCTGCCTGGTGTGTGGTGTCTCCCTCCAGCTGTTTTAATTGTATATAGCAGCAGTGTTCCATTGGCAGGTAGACATGTTTCTGTCTTTACCTTGTATATGGGGATATTTGGCCATGAGCAAAAGTCCCCAGCGCAGTGTGTTTGCAGTGCTCTCAGTTCCTGCTGCAAACATGTTAGCTACACACATTAAAAGGTTCTCATCATGGTAGTAGCTAGACCCTTGCTCCTCTTGTGTCTGTTGGAGATAGTGGAACATGATAGAACATTACAATCAATGACAGAGGAACAACTTAATCTTGTGATGGGAGAAACAGTTTATAGCTCAGTACCTTTTGTTGTCTGATGAGGAAGGAGTCCACAAAACCCCTCCTGTGCTCAGGGTTCAGGGTTTCCTGAAGCTTCCCGATGAGACCTTTTATCTGTTCGAAACTGAATGTGAAACACTTGATGAAAGCTTTCCTGTCTTGATGCCATCGGCCCAGGCAAGGAAACAGATTATACAGCTGCCAGTGGACAGAGAGAAAAGATAACTACATAGTCAGGAAATTACTGGAACTGAAGGCTAAGGCCATTAAGACAAACAGATAAAAAAATTCAGGAAACCTATACTTACCATATTAATGTTTGTTAGTATCAAAGTTTAAGAGGCACATTCATTACTCAGGGTAAAGTTAATTAAAACCTGTCACCTGCACTCCAGGCGATCCCAAGAGGTGGACGTGTCTATTTGCCTGCTTGACCATGGTTTGGAACTGAGGATCGGCATAGTCAAACCTGCTTCCATAAATAATGGATGAAATGATGTTGGAAGTAGAATACGTCAGTACTTCTTTGGTTTCAAAAGGTTTACCTATTATCAGTGGTCAAGGAAAGAAAAAAAAGCACAAAAATCATTTATCTACTGCTGAAACATTCCTTTCCCATTTAAACTTGAGTATTGAGTCATCTTATTATACTCAACTATAAGTCAAATATCATTTATTAAATGCTTTTGTCCATACAGGGTGTATACACTGAATTATGTGTGATATTCTGATGTAGTAAGACTGTAATGGTATTTTCTTGTAGAAAGTACTTGAAAAATCTTCACTCTATTTACAAACTCAAAAAATCATTGTTTTCAGTGCACCAGCCATATGCCTCATCTCGACTCCAACCCATAACTCTGACCAAGATGGATGGATGGAGGAAGGCTGGATAGAAAGCTGGCTAGATGGATGGATGGATGGACAAATGCTTTCAAAGTAATGGAATGATATTTCATGCAACACATCAATGTTATCGAACCTTTAAAGTTTTCAAACACCGCTAAAATGTAACGGATCTCCTCAATGATTTTCTCCTCACTTCCTCGTTTTCCCATCCCGAAATCACGAAGATTGGTTAGAGCGAAACGCCTCATCTCCTTCCACGATTCTCCATTAGCAAACACGATGCCTGTGTGCATTGAGAGTATGTCAGTTACGAAACAGAGTGACATTCCAAAGGTTCTAAAGTTACAGCAAATGCCTGTGTTCAATGTAATCTGATCAGGATTAAAACCACACCTCATTCCAACTCTAATTACTGTTCCATGGGCAACGATCAAAATGAGTAAAAGGCATGAAATTAAAGGTTTTAACACCACCGAGGCACATAAATTTCATTCTGCAAACATTCCCGAAATTTAAAGGTGAAACAAAACAAAATGCAATAATACAAAAGGTTTTGAGAGTTTTGTTCTGAAATCTATTCAACATTCTAAGGAAGAACCTCCTTGGGTTACAAATTTACTGCAAAAATTTTTTAATGAGCCCATACATTCTTAAACCATTGAACATGCTTTAATATTTGCATACCATGTCCATTTGAATATTCGTTAAACATAGGCGATATGTCCCGGTCCCCAAACTCTTCAGCAAAATTGATAAGAGCCTCTTTTATTGTCTTGTAGCCGGCAAGAACTACAATTTTCTTTGGGCCAAAGTGAATGGTGAACACAGGCCCATATTTTTTAGACATCTGGAGGAAATCAGACAGTGGGAAGATTTCAGATGCATTCTGGAATTTCTCAGGTCAGCAGCATATAGTACATATTTATATGCAGTTAGTGGAACTGATCCCATACTAATGTACTGTAAATGTGTTTCCTAATGCATTTACTTTTTTCAAATCTGAAAATACAAAACAATACAAACAAAAAAGTTAAATTTATTCCTGAACATGCCCATATTTATCGGTATTGTTTTTGAATAATTGGAACACTAAATAATGAATCATTCTCTGATGTGCTTGAAATTTTTAGCAAAAGTCAAAATGGTCATTCCAAATTCAAAACTGTAGTATGAATATTGATGAATGATACAGATGTACCTGGCAGAGGCTGAGGTGAAGTCTCTTGAGATCCAGCTGCAGTAGGTTTCCTATGAGAGGCAGAGGTCTGGGTCCTGGGGGCTCCTTTCTCAGGTTATCAGCGGTAAACAGAACATACAGAACCAGAAAAAACAGCACAGCACCAAGGAGGGTCAGTGTGCTGGGAGACTGGAACAGTTCCTCTAGTAGAGCCATATTGTCCAAATCACTGTCCTCAAACACCATATGATCCATTTATATGATGAGAAAACACAAACCACACCCTTTAGGGGTTGACCATCAGTAGCAAGAGCAAAAAACCCAAAAAGGCTGGTTTTCCTTGTTCTGTTTTCCTCCTTATGAGAGACACATTTTTGGGGTCAAAGAGTATTCAGCACCCTCATTCTATAGTAAAGGGCCTTGCTCATATTTACCATAAATACGACTTTTCTGCCAACGACAGGATTTGAACACAAATATACATAGAGCCCAAACCCAATGAACTACGTTCACCCTACTGGTGAGTAGCACTAAAATCCTACCAAAAAGGATCTCATAATAGCATTTATATGAACTATAAAAATGAAATTTCGTACATCCACAATTTCTTCCTCAAAACAGAGTAGCATTACATGACTACGCTTTGTCTAGTTGTTCTTAGTGAAAAATACTGTTTACTTTTGTAGGACAAGAGCCTGTATGTTTTCAACAGAGCTACCATGTATTGAAAGATTACAATTGCAGCATCATTTAATCTGAACTCAGTTCACCTTTTGTGTAAAGATTTTTTTCCTTTATCCTGATGTTAAGTAGCCCTCAACTGCTTTTCTTGGCTTTGTGTTTTTAAATTAAAGTGCACAAAATTGACCTTATCTTTCCTGCTCAGGATCGCTCTAACAGCCTGTTCAGTTAATCAACTTTTTATAACGTTAGTTCTTAGATGTTGTCATTATTTCCAAAAGCTGATCCTCACTGGACTGAAAAATAGGATGAACTTTCTACTTTGATGTCAGTGTGTCTAATTGTTTGCTATAATAAAAAAAAAAGAAGCAACATGCAAGTGCGGAGATACAGCGTTTATTGAACAGGGTTCAGGCTGTAATCGAAATCCAAAGATAGCAAAAGGTTCAGTGAACCGGCAAAGTACAAGCAAACTTTCCAAAATCAAATCCGCAAAGTCGTAATCCAAACACAGCCCAAGGTAAATAGATCCAGAGACTATAGTAGGGAATATAACCAAATTTGATCCACAAGACATAGTGTTAGAAAACAAAAAAAAAAAAAGCATGCAGCGGTCATTCACAGAAGTCATAGCTACAATGTAAAGCAAAATATTCAGCAAGCATTCAATACATCATAAAGAATGTGCGTGGCTGGGTGTGTTTAGTCTGATTTAACACAATCATCAATTAAATTTGATGAACTGCTTGACTGATTGAGTAACTAAGGGGGCGATTCTTTTTTGCACAGGGCCAGGTGGTGTTGGATTACTTTTTTCCCCCTTCTAAAATAAAAAGTGATCATTTAAAAACTGCGATGAAGGTGCAAAATAAGAGAAATCAGGAATACTACTTTGTTGTGGTGTAGAGCTCACCCTAAGTGGCACAGGGTACAAAGCTGGGGCACCCCCGGAGTCCAACGCAGAGCATACATACGCATGTGCACAATCATACTCTACAGGCAATATAGAGACTCCACAAAACGGTCAGCGCTGCGATAACAAACCAGATAAGTGCAATCGATTGTATGTGAAATGTAGCTGAAGGACGATTGGCCGTTGTTGCTTTGCCTGTGAATAAAAGTCAGCCTTCTTATTTTCCAGAATCCATTGTCTGGCTGCTACAGGTTGGGCCATCCATCAGTCCCCCCCCCAAGATATCATTATTGAATAAAACATCATTCTTTCCCCAGTTTCAGTTGCTAAGTTTGGAGCTACACAGAAGCACCAGTAAACCGGAAAAGCACAGTGGCATTACATTGCAGCCAACGTCTTTTCAACCTTCCAAGACGGATAAGTCCTCGGTTCTTTGCGGTGTACAATTTGGTTATTTTCTATGCAAAACTGCTGCTAAACTTGCACAACACTTGCGACACATAAAGGGGCTGAACTGCAGGCAGTATGGCCCCGGTATATCATATTGCTTCCGGCACCTCCCGAGGTAATTATACTCCTTCACTAAGGGCAGACTCTCCCTCCTCACCTGAAAAGAGCGATCTGAGTGTACATAAGGTCAGATTAGAGACTCCTGAATCTAAGCTTCATATTCAGCATTGAATGGCTCAAGTTTTTGCTACAGATCCTGGTTGGATGACACCAAAAGCACAGAATCACCTGCAAGTAGCAGGGACGCCACCTCTTGCCCTCACATGTTGGACTCCTATCTAGCCACCGCTGCACCTCCATATCCTTTCCGTGAGACTGCAAACTAGAGTGAAGACTAGACATGCCCTTGATGGGGGCAAAAAGTTACCGAATACAGTTTTGATTTCGTGCCAAGAATGTAGACACGACTCTCGCAACATTCATACAGGGACAGAAATGCATGCAGTAGCGGGCCTGTTACACCACATTCATGCAGCACCTCCCATGGTATGTGCCAAAGCACTCAGTCATAAGCCTTATCCAAGTCCACAAAGCACAGGTAGACTCTCTGGGTATATTCTCACAAACCCTCTCACAGCTGTGCAAAGAAGAACAGTTGGTGCATTGTTCCATGGTCGGGCCAGAATTCACATCGTTCATCATAAATGCTAGGTTCAACCATCAGATGGAGCCTCCTCTCCAGAACCCTGATATAGGCTTTCCCAAGGAGGCTGAGAAGGGTTGGAACCCACCTTCTTGCCCCCCCTTAATAAAAATAGGGACCACAACCCCTGTTTGCCAGTCCAGCGGTATTTCACCTGACTTCCATGCAACACTGGAGGTGAATCAACTCTCGATGGGTTTCATCTACCACTGCAGCGTTTCAGAGACGTCTAGCCACCATAGCGACTTCAGCCGTACTCATAGACTCTGTGCTTGAATATACTGGGAGAACCCAAGAGCAGAAATGGTGTTATTAAATGGGGTGATCGCAGTACTCGGTTGTCCAAAAACAGGCGGAAGGTCAGTACAGGGGGTGATCCAAAAAGACAGGGAACGAGACCTAAAACGTAAAATCCAAGGTACCCAGTGAAAAGGACACAACATGGGCAAACACAACAAATTCATAATCCAAAAATCAGAAAGAGAACAATCAGGGATAAAACAGCATCATCCACGAAAGCCTATCAGCATTCAGGTAACAAACGCTCAGCACAGTGCAAACACTCAAAACCTTGTGATGAGGCAAATCATCAGGTGAAGTTGTGATGTCCACATTGTTTTTATTCTATTCATAATTATTTCATCGCCCTGTTTTTGACTCTCGCCAAAACCTAGATCCACCCTTGCAACAGAGAGAAAAAAAAAAACAAAGTATTCTGATAATGCAATGCCTCTGCTGGGTGCTTTCTCAAGCCAGCTCATATAGACAGTTTGTTGATGTTTTAACATGGTGGCACCCGGAATGAGACTTTTTCTGGACCTAGTAAATTCCTTGACCATTTGGACAGGTACTGCACTTAAGGTCCAGTTAACACTAAAAACAGAAGTCACATACACTTGTGTAGACATAATAAAGGAGTGACCAACACGACTAAAAATCCCTGAGGTAGAGCTCTCTACTGCCCCCTAATGGTAGTTAAGCTACACTGAAAATAAACTAATGGTCACGCATCAGTTCAAACCATAAACTCGGTTTACTTTCACCGATGCACACCAGCTTTATGGTTGCAGACTTGCCAGTATGTATTCTGTCTTGCAAAAGAAGTCGGCAGATCAAAAAATAATATGTTACTACATAATTACATGTTAGGGTTGCAGTTAGAGTTAGCAAAGCACCTTCTTGTCTCGCAATATACATGTGTACTGTTGTGCCCGTGAGTAAAATACATTACCAGAATTCGATAAAAAAAAAAAAAATATCCGGCTCACCTCTACAGATAGTAAAAGGATTCTTTATCTTAAAGTGTTACCTGAGCAGATTTAAAAATAAGTTCCCTTATAATAGTTAAATAGTAACGTCACTGACATTTGTCAGCCTCAGCTTGTTGGTCCTGTTGGTCAAGCCAAGCATCTCTCCAGCCAATCCAAAAGTACACCTGTAGCTCATCAACCTGTCTAAGTGGCGTGGATTAGAAGTGCCCATCATTCAGTCAATTCCATGTGTGTATTTCATGCTTTCTTTCTTGGTTGTCTAGCTGTTTGTCTTGTAATTTAGATTTGGTTCTTTGCCCTGTATGAATTTGTGACTTCATGCCCGTTTTTGGACTATGGATTTGGACTGTAATTTTTGACCCTTGGGCCGTTATTCTCAAAATAAATGTGTATCTCCTGCATTGTCATGTGGAAATGATTAAATGATACGGGTTCACGTAAAAGCGGGCATTGGCTGGAACGAAAACCTGCACTCACAGCGGCTCCCCACGACCGGAGTGTGAGACCACTGTTCTAAAAGGTGCACATATGTATACGCCTTCTGGGTCAGTAACATGGAGACACATGAATCCGTATTAAATTGAGTTTTTAGATTCTTCACGGTAGCAGAAGAATGAATGTAATACGCAAGCACTAACACATTATGTGATTACTTAACATTTTTATTATAGTTCCTCTATTGCATATAAAAGGAAAGATTCTCTTCATTCCATCCATCCATCCATCTTCCAACCACTTACGCTGGCCAGGGTCCACAGGGTTTTCACCATTCCAGAAGCCCTAAATACCGCAATGCTGAGACGCAGTACCAAATTCTAACTGCAGAGGGTAGCAGAGACCTTCAACAAGGAAATGCAGTGCCCACTCTAGAGTGGACGCAAGTACTACACTGCAAGCGACACTGAGGCCTGTTAAGAATTTTATAGGATTATTTTTAAATGATAATTTATTGTAAAACAATCAGAAATGTGGGGGGGCAGAAATGGTAAGTTTTTATCGGGACAGGAGTTTACCTGTAACATGAATCATATTGAAAACTAGTGCACATAATTGAATTGGACTGAAAGGAACTGAGTTGAATTGAAAATTGAGCACAAGTTAACCTAGACTTTTGCAGAAGTGCAAATCAAATTTAAGTGAGAAAAAAAAACTGATGTCACAGCCACGACCGTCTGCCCCTTTCCCCTGTCACGCACATGCACATCTATGGTAACTTTGTCAGTGAGACCCACAGTCAGCGGCCAACACTAAAATCACAAAAGTAGGGAGCAGATTTTGGAGTGTTGCTTCCTCCTCATGTCCCGGTGCAGGCAGTGGCTCCCGAATCGCGGACACCTGGACTGGCCAATGGGAGCCAGATGAGCTTCTTTCTTGGGAAGGCTGCCTTAAATCATTTCCACAGCAGGACTATCCTGGGGCAGATTTGCACGTGTCAGGAACACATACATAAATTTTGCTGAGCGATGCTATAATATTACCAGTAAAACTGTAAAAACAGCTTGTATTAACTAAAAATTTCTGTAAAACAGCTTGTCTCATCTATGTCAGTCCTCCATTTGTGACTCTAATTTCCTTGTTTTTTCCTTAACTACTGTTCAGTCTGTCTCTGCACCACTGTTTAAGTCAGTATCTTCATCTCTGTTGTAATAGTCAGGCAATAACACAGCACAGGTATGCAGACATGGCTTGGGCTGGGCCAGGTCAGCACATAAACACAGTCTTCAGTCCGGTGGAATCTCTGCATCAAGATTTCTGCTGGCATCATGTGGACAGGTGTAAGCTGCAAGCAGCCTGAGAGAGGAAATCAAGAATCCAGCATAGGACAACGCAAAGAGCACCAAGAAACACTGGAAGAATGTGAAGGCCAGCCGAAGCCTACAAAAACCTTCACTGGGCAAGCCATCCAAACCAGGCCTGGCTCAGTCACTTGGAAGTAGATCGCAGAGAGGAAAAGACAGTTAACCTTTCATTCATTCGACATGAGTCTGCAGTCCGAAATGCTTGCAAGGCATTTCAAATTGTTAAATTTCACAGTTTCTCCATGACAGATTTCAGAATTACTATTTTTCACATCACACTAACACATTCTCTTGTTCAATATTTAGCAAAAAATTCCCATGCACGTATTTGCAACGGTGGTTTATTAAATCGATAACTGTGTTGGCAAACAGGGCTTGCAGTTGCTTTTAAATCGCTGTCAGCCTTGCTGCTTACACAGAAGGTTGTTTGTTCAGTTGGGGTAGATGCCGGTCTGGTCAAGTGTTAATTGCTCATACAGATGGGACTGATACTGCTGTGGAAGTGAGGGACCAGGAATTGTGTAAGGCTGCCGTCCCTTTAAACAGTTAGGGGCTGTCGGCTGCTCTGTCTCACCCTCTTGTTCCTTTTCAGCCAAGCAGATGTTTTCAGGTCTTATGGAGCCAGCTCCTTCTTTTACTGCGGTGCTTACAGCGATGGCGCCCAGTTCTCCCCAACACAGACGTGCAGGTGTATCCACACAGCATCCCTGGAACTTCCAATATTGTCCAATAACGTTGGGGGGGGTCAGAGGGTGAGAGACAAACAAGCAGACTCCTTTAGAATGCTGGGAGTGCTGATAGACTAGAGGATCTACAAATATACTGTACATCTATATATTTAGTTGTCTTGTATGCACAACTCCCTAGCACCCACTTCTACAGTCCCCATGACCTCACCAACATGAAAGCGATGGCCACAGAAAGTAGCATCCACAGCTCAGCCCTGGACTAGGCCACTTACCTCAAGGATTCACTCACAGTGTGTGCAGGTACTGATGGAAAGGGACACAGACTCCAGGGGAGTAAGTGCTCTGGGACCAGAGACATCTTTATCAATTGTCTATCTTCAAAAAATATTCGAACAGACACAGCGTGACCACTGTACCCCCAAGAGACAGCGGATAGCGAGGGCACAGCTCTCATAGCCAAATGGATCACAGTGCATGGTAAATTACAGATAGGCTCAGTCCTCTTACTGGTTACTTCACTGATTGTCATCAGCCTTAGCTAGTCGGTGGGAGATGGTCTATGATAATCCCCATCGGTGTGGGCTTGGCAGCCTCCTTTAACTGCCCTTCCAGCTGTCATCTTTGTTCCCTTGCATGTGGTGGCATTCTACTTTAAACAGCACCGTGGACTCTGGTAGTAGGATTTGATAAGTCCAGAGAGCGGCGGGGCGTAGGGTGCAGCACTATAGGAATAACGCAGGCTCTAGATAGGATGAGCTCAGTGGTGGACAGACCCTCACTCTTTTCCTTGTCCGAGCAGCTCAGCTATGAGCCCACATCGGACACCACACGAGGCAGTTGCGTGGGACCTTTCTGTGAACCTGTGCCCTGGGTGACACTCGGTTACACCTTGACTGACGGACAAGGGGCGCTTTTAGGAGCGGGAGAAGCAGGACAGACAGAGTCTTGACAGTGAATAAGGGCCTGACTCACGCTAGCATTCCCTGCCCCCGGGCTCCGCAGCCCCTTTGACAGCTCTGTGCCCTTTTTAATACCTGTTTGTTTACTTTACCTTGGATGCCCGCTAATGTATTTTTCTGTCCGATAAAGGTACCAAAGGGAACTTTCCTAACACCAATTGTGCTCTGTCTGAGCAAAAAAAAAAAAAAAACATATCAGCTGGAAAATAGATATGCCTCTGAGGTCAAACAGGCTGCAAACAGTATTGCAGTTGCATGCACGCTTCAGGGTCAGTACATTTGTGGTAAACAGGCTGCAGCCGTACAGTCGACCACTACACACCTGTGTTTGCGTTCGGTTCGCTTTCCCTGCACGGACCCTTGGTGAGCGATCATCTGGTCCAGCTGTTTTCTTTTCTGGACAGTCATGTGACCAGATGCCTCAGACCCAGCCGCTTCTGAGCGCCAGCTCACGGACGTATGGTCACCTGAAAAGAGCCCCCCCCCCGCCCACCCACCCCTTCCTTTCCTGGTTGCTGTCACTCTTCTGCTGGTGGGGGGAAAGTGCATTTCTGTTTGCTAAGCAAATAAACTCCACTCACAAGGTGCAGGCCACATTAGTCCCACATTACTGAGAACATTATGTTACCCTTTAATGTCCTTTGCCTGCCCTCTGCAGTCTCAGAACTTGGGAGGATTAATATTTAAATAAGACTAAGTAAAAACACTGTGTACAGACCTCGACTGACTAAAAGCGTTTTGAAGTTCATCTTCTGTGTGTGTACATGTAATTATCACATTGTGGGGACACGATATGGATCCCCTGCAGGAAGAAAAAAAAACCTGTGAATGCAATCAAAAATCCTAAATAGTCAAAAGTTGTGTATTTTGCCGGGTTACTTATTGTCAAGGTCTGTCTGGGTAAGGGTTAGGGTTGTCATAGTTAGGATTAGGGTTAGGCCAATAGAAATGAATGGAACATTCCCGCAATATAAATACATGAATGTGTGTGCGCGTGTGTGTGTGTGAACATTAGTATATGAGTGTCAACCAGCCCATCAGTATGATTGCACATGTGTGTTTGTACACGTGTGCTCATGAACGTGTGACCTGAGTGGGCAACTATGGTGTCATCATATCAGCCAAGTATTGCTCACCCCTCCGGCGAAATCACTTTCAAGTTGATTGAGGTCTGCCATCTTCAGGATACACCTAAATTCCACCTGAGTCACCTTTCATCCCCAACTGGAGCCAAACTAAACAGCATGCTGTGTAACATGGCGTGTCACACATTTGCTTGCTCGCTAGCGATAAAATCACATTTGAGGGACTGTGAGCAAACGGACAAAGTCGACTTAAATCAGAAAAACAAGGCTTCTGACAAGGACCCATTTCCCTGCCGCTGTTACTAGTGATGGGACAAATTTGACTTCAAAACTCTGCCATCATCGATTGGTATTTTGGGATACTCCCACCCACCACAGGTTCTGAAGCCTTATTTAGCACCAAGTTTGATTGGTTAGTTCAGCATACTCCCACCCATCATGGATTTTGAAGCCTCATTTAGCACCACCTTTGATTGGTTAGTTCAGGGTACTTCCACGCACCACTGGCTTTGAAGCTTCATTTAGTGTCAGCTTTTATTGGTTAGTTCAGGATGCTCCCAACCACCACAGGTTTTGAAGCCTCATTTGTCCCATTACTAGCTATTACCATATCATACAGGCCCTTTGCCAGATCACAGAGCCAGGAAACACAGAGGATTATGAGTGTAACAAAGTGGTCGTTACGTTCCACAGCAGCACAGTGACCACAACAAGTGCCGCACAGGCCTGAGGGGATGATCCAGTGTGGGACGCAGTGGAGGAAAAGGAGTCAGATGATGGTGGAACTAGAGCAAATGTGGCCCCAGAAGCAAAGGTGGTGGCGTTGCTGAGATCTTTTCTGGTCTCCCAAAAGTGCAGGGAAGAAATACTGATACAGGAACTCAAGGGCCTGAGGGAATCCTGCCAAAGTAGCGTGGGAGCTTCAGAGCACCAGAAGAACAGTTGCTGCAGGCACCAGGCACCGCAAGCTTAGAGAGCCCTAGACTCGCTTTGCCAACTCCAGCTACAAGACATTGTCCCCCACCAACCTCGAGCCTGCACCATGTGCAAGTGACCCCGCCTGCCTCCATAGAGACTGGAGTGGCACAGAGTCCAGCCAAAAGAGGGTGGAGGACAGAGCCAAAAATGCCACTGTACCAAGCAGGTGAAGACGTTGAAAATTACCTCCTGCGCTTTGGGCAAATGGCCAGAACATGGCAGTGGCCAGAGGAGTAATGGGCGTGTCATCTGGTGCCTCTGCTTACTGGACGAGCACTGGAGGCCTACACCGCTATGGATGAGGAGAAGTCCAACATCTATGCAGACCTGAAGGAGGACCTGCTGGAGAAGTTCGACATATCTCCAGAAACATACTGCCAGCACTTCCGGCAGAACAGTACACCACCAGGAAAGTTACCCACCGAAACCTACTATCAATTAAAGGGGCTCTACAAGCGTTGGATTCGTCCGGACGAGCACAGCAAGAAGAAGATTGGGGAAGCCATCATCCTTGAACAGCTACTGCGTGTTCCTCCTTACGAAACCAGAACACGGGTCAGGGAGCATCAACCAAAGGATGCACTTACGGCCACAAAACTGGCTCTGCAGTATCTCAACGAACGTAAGGGACCTTCAGAGCGACCCCAGGTAAACCCTTCCGCCAAGACCAGACCCAGACAGGACATTGGAGGTAAGCCTACTAGAGCAGTGGGAAGCAAGGGGGATGCTAAAGACATTGTGTGTTTTTACTGCCAACAGCCAGGACATAAGGCATCGGTTTGCCTTGTCCATAAGCCTAAACTGACGGGTTTTTGTTACATACCCAGGGAAATGGGCACTAGTAGTGCACTGGTGAACCAGGGTGCTGTGGTATGTGAAGTGACTGTAAATGGCACACCCATACAGACCTTACTGGACACAGGCAGTGCGGTTTCCCTCATTAAGAGATGTTACGGATGCTAATGTGGATTATAATTGTCAAACCCAAGTGCAGTGTGTGCATGGTGATAAGCGAATGCATCCAATGGTAGAGGTTACTGCTGAAATCAATAACATGCTGTACTTATTGAATGTTGGGGTTGTTGACTTACTGCTAATGGACATGCTGTTGTGGAGGGATATACCAGTGTTAATGGATTCATTGAAAGACACACACTGTACAGGAAGTAGTACAGTGGATAAAATGGAACATTTATCCTGTCCGGTTGTCACTCGTGCCCAAGCCAGAGCTGTGTTACAACCTCTCCCCAACTTGTGTGATAGTCTGTGTGTGTGTGGGGGGCCCCCCCGCACAAAGGGCCTAGAAAATCACGACGGCAATGTCGACTAGAAAAATATTGACATGCACTAGCCACAGTAAGTGCTGAAAATCTGCAATGTGTGAATTGGAAGGTGCCTGATAACATTGGTGAGGTGCAATCTGCTGATGAAACATTGAAACCATGTTTTGAGAGCGGTCGTATGGGTAAGGAGTCACAGTGCAGTGATAACTACTGCCTTGTCAATAACATATTGTATGTTAAAGATACTCAGGATGTGAAACGTCTTGTTGTACCCACCTCTTTTCGCCCACTGGTGTTGCATCTTGCACACACAATACCATGGGCAAGCCATTTAGCATTCCAGAACACTTACACATGACTCAGTTCATGCTTCTTTTTGGCCATCCATGTACACAGATGTGAAAACATATTGTGCTACTTGCCCAGATTGCAAAAAAAACCGTGCTGTCCACCGATCAGACCGAGCCCCTCTCTGTTCACTACCTGTAATCACTACACATTTTCACACTTTTTTTTGTAATCATTACACTTTTTCAGCGCATTGCCATGGACATTGTGGGTCCTTTAGAAAGAAGCAGCACAGGGTATCAGTACATCTTGGTAATATCTGACTATGCTACCAGGTTCCCTGAGGCCTTCCCTCTGCAAGCCATTACAATGCCCAAGATAGTTAGTGCACTAGTGCAGCTGTTTTCCAGGGTGGGCATCCATGATGAGATCATCACCGACCATGGCACCAACTTCACATCGCGACTGATAAAGCAGCTCCATCAACAACTGGGTATTACGGCTATAAGAACCAGCCTGTATCATCCACAGACAGACGGGCTGGTGGAAACATTTAACCAGACTCTGAAAAACATGTTAAAGAAGTTTGTGTCAGACACCGGGAAGGATTGGGACAAGTGGCTACCCTTTGTCCTATTTGCATATCGGGAGGTACCCCAGGCATCCACCGGCTTTTCACCCTTTGAATTACTTTACGGGTGGCCAGTCCAGGGGCCACTTGACCTGCTGAAGAAGAAGTGGGAAGCCCCTAAGGCATCTGCATCCGAAAGAAGAATGGTACAGCACATCCTTGAAATGAGGGACCGTCTTGAAAGGTACAGAGAGGAAGCTAAGGAGAACCTGCTGCAGGCCCAGAAGACATAGAAGCTCTGGTATGACCGGCATGCCTGACATTAAGAATTTAAGCCAGGACAGAAAGTGTTGCTGTTGTTGCCATCTTCCTCCAGTAAGCTCCTGGCAAAATGGCAAGGCCCGCATACCATCATACGGAGGATGGGGCCGGTGACCTATGAGGTCCATCATCCAGATCGAGGCAAAGACAAACAAGTTTACCACGTGAACCTGTTGAAGGAATGGAAGGAGAGGCAGCCTTTCCCGGCTCCTGTGCTAATAGCCCAAAAGATGGAGGAGGTGGACGAGCTGGAAAGTGACCTGTCACCCTGGAGGGAAGAAGGACCAGTGGAGCTTGGTCATCTCCAGCCACCTCAAGCCAGGGAGCTGCAACAACTGTTTCATGACTTTCCTGCTCTGTTCCAGCACAAACCCGGTAGAACGAAGGTACTTCAGCAAACCATCCACCTTAAAGACCATTCACCCATTAGACAGAGGCCCTACCATGTGCCAGAACGATTGGTGGAGGCACTGAAGGCTGAAATCTCTACTATGAAGGAACTGGGTGTTATTGAGCCATCCATGAGTGAGTGGAGCAGCCCTATGGTTATTGTGCCAAAGAAAGATAGCACTTTACGAGTGTGTATGGATTTTAGAAAAGTCAATGCAGTCTCTAGATTTGACGCCTACCCCATGCCAAGGATACACGATCTCCTTGAAAAGATTGGTGCAGCGAGGTTTATTACAACCCTCGACCTTTGTAAGGGTTACTGGCAGGTTCCCCTGGATGAAGAGTCCAAGCAATACACGGCCTTTAGAACCCTCTGGGCCTATATCAGTTCACTGTGATGCCGTTCGGATTCCATGGAACTCCTTCCACCTTCCAACGTCTTATGGATCAAGTCCTGCAGGGGACTGAAGATTGTTGTGCCGCCTACTTATATGACGTGGTGATCTATAGTCCGTCATGGACCACACATTTGCAGCACCTCACTAGAGTTTTGGGCCAACTCAGCAAAGCAGGTTTGACTCTCAACATTGGCAAGTGTGAGTGGGCTAAACAGGAGACCCGCTATCTTGGTTACCTACTGGGAGCCGGTTAGATCTGTCCTCAGGTGGACAAGGTGGAGGCTATTAGAAACAGTCCACAGACTAAAAAACAAGTAAGGTCATTCTTGAGGTTAGTAGGCTGGTATAGGAGGCTTATACCCCACTTTGCTGCAATTGCCGCGCCCCTTACCAACTTCACCACAAAAGCCAGTCGGAACCCAGTGCAGTGGACGGAAGCTTGTGAAAAAGCCTACCTGACACTAAAAACCCACTTGTGCTCTTCACCGTTGTTGCAATGCCCAAACTTTCAGAAGCCCTTCATTGTTCAGGTTGATGCCTCAGCAGTGGGAATAGGAGCTGTACTTGTCCACGGTGAAGAAGGTGAGAAAAGACCAGTTCTTTATTTGAGCTTAAAACTGCTACCCAGAGAGACGAGATATTCAACCATCGAGAAGGAGTGCCTTGCCATCAAGTGGGCTCTGGAGAGCCTACACTACTATCTCCTTGAGATGGAGTTTGTCCTTGAGACCGATCATGGTGGCTTGAATTGGATCAATACGATGAAGGACACAAATGCCAGAATAACACTCTGATACTTAACATTACAACCTTTTATGTTTCACATCCGCCACAGAGCAGGAACTAGAAATATTACCGCTGACTATTTGTCCCAATTGCCACCTGTTCAGGGCGTTGGCAATCTTGGAGAGGAGGGAGGTGATGTGACGAAGTGGTCGTCACGTTCCACAGCAGCACAGTAAAAACCCTGGTTACATACAAACCCCACGTGCTCACACTTTCTACGCCGTGCGAGCAAGTTATGGGTGCATGCGTAACTTAGCTGGACTTGCGGTATTTCATACACGCCGCTACAGTCACAACTATCGTACATCAGTAAACAGGAATAGTCAGTAATCATTACACCAAGACACAAACACTCCAGGTCAAACAGTGGCTCATTTATTTCTTATTCTTACCGTTACGTTGTTGGTGTGCTGTCTCTGTTTGTTGTTATGCCGGGATTCCACGTCTGTGCCTGCGTTCTGGCTGTGTCTTTTCCAAGGCAGTATGGGAAACTGAGTTTTCCAGAGGCGAAAACCGTTATAGGCATCTTCCAACCTTGGGCACGCGCAGAGTGACGAAGTAGACGGTCGCATTATTGTACGGGTTGTTGCACATGTTAAATTGCAGTTAACATGGCAACTGTTTGTTAGATGTTTATTTGTGGTTGTTTTAATACCCATTGGGTAAAATGTTAATGTTAAAGAGGTTTTCTGTATGTGACTGTCTTCAATGTTTATTTTTAACAGAATGTTGAGTGGTATGGGCAAGGGGGTGTGGCTTTTGGTACAAAAGCCACCAAATGAATGTGTCTTGAGGATAATCACTGGGATTAATTGGTGTGGGCCACTGTAAATAAAGGCACCTGAACTGCAGCTGAGCCATCTGTTGTGTGGTTATTTGGAGAGACCCGTGAAGCAAACAGCGCCTCTTAGTGACAAAGAGCAAATCTTCATCTTATTTCTTGTGGACTATGATAAATAGACCAACTGTAAATTCAATCTATGTTGATATTGTTAATTGATACTTAATATAACACACTAAATTCATCCTTATTAAATTACATTTTTATGTTGTCATGTATGTATTATTTTGGCTTTTTTGTTTTTACAGTATAGAAAGACAGGGAAACACATCATATTAACAAAAAACGGCCCAGAGTTCTAGAGTGAAATCAAAAAAGATGTGGTCTGGGAATTTTCTAAACTTTTTTTAAGAGATCATGAACATGATAATTGCATGAAAAAAACGTATCTCTATAATGACATAATTGCAAAATGAGCTATAAAATTCCTGCATGTCATAGCTTTAGTAATTCAGGTAAAAAAGGACTATCAGTGTAACACTAAGACAGATTTGAAACAGAAGTAGCTCTTATAAGCCATTATAAGAGCACACCCTTGCATACACAGATTTGGCTCGCAGTAGGCTACACATTAGTCTACTGTTTTACAGTTTATTACAGCGCAGGACTGAAGCATCATGGGTAGGCCACAGTTGTTAACCAAACTTAACCAAAGCAGCATTTCCACTCATACTTATGTGACATTTGTGAGCACAACTACTGTTGTCATCCCTGTTTGTCTGCCTTAAAAAAAATTGTCTTTGATTTTTGTTTCCTTATTCTGGACATTTATTACCCCCATTTCACTATTAGGCAAGAAGAGCCAATCAGTATTTTAGGAGTAACAAACTTCAAATGAAATAAGCAGTAGTTTTACCCCAGTGATGATAATTTAGATGTAACAAATGTTGAGAAGACTCTGCCAAGCTCGTTTTGGCATTAGCCCGTTCAGTTGCCTGTAAGAAACCAGCATTCAGTCACAGATCCCTTTCTTCTCTGTGTTAAACGAGGCTGTGTCAATCAAACGAGACTGGCTTACTGAAGGCAGCGGGAAGTTTGTTTGCTTTTGTTTTGCTTTAAGAAAAGTGGCGTTTGCATCACAGAGCAGGAAAATCACAATGCCAAGCACAGTTGTCTTCGCTCAGGCCCAGGTGTACTTGCTCCATCTGACCACACATGAGGTTCTCATGTGCTGTGGGGATGAAGATGCTCCCTCAGTCCTCCTCCCTCTGAACATTAAATGGCCAGGTTAACACGGTGATGGATGGCAGAGCAGGGACAGGGGCATCCTAAATGAGGCAGGGGGGAGCTAAACACCTTTGCTTCTCAGCAGATGCCCCAGGCACAGTGTACTGTAGTGGAGGTGATGGATATGTACGTGGAGGCTCACAGGGTCAAGGGATTGACAGAGCCTTCCCAGATCCGTTCCTTTACTTTCCTCACTAACCCCCCCCCCCCCCCATCCCCACCCTATGATGTCCAGTTGATTTGTTTTGACCCTCTGGGTGCCATACACCAAAGCCCAAACTCTCAGCCTCCCCTCCCACTTTCTTGGACTACAGAGCTGGGGGCTCCTTCAGCAGCACCACCCACATAGATTCAGCCCCTCAACCCAAAGGTCTTGTTCAGGTCCAACCCTCACAGCTGTAGGATGTAGACCCCAACATATTTCTCAAAATCCTCATGTTATTCTGATGGTTGTGGCCCAAATTATTGGACACTCGTGGTCTGGAGATAGCTTTACTCAATCCATGGTACACCATGTTCCTCTGCAGAAGATAGATCCCTGGGTGTGCTGGTTCAAATAAGTCAGTTTTGGTGTTTAACTGATGGTCTGGAATTATCTTAATCTCCATTACTGCTGGCCTAAAATGACCTTACTTCCTGTTACTACTGTTTTGGAAAAATCTTAATCTCTTTCACTACAGACCTCAAATACCTTAATCTCGCTTAATACTGTTCTAGATTGGTCATAATTTCTGTTGCTATGTGTCCAAAATTGCCTTAGTCTTTATTAATACATGTCTGGAAGGATCTTAGTCTCAAAAACTTCTAGTTTAACACGAACTTAACAGGGAGATATACTTCAAATGAAAAAGATGAAAAGACATCATTTGGCCAACGTTCAGTGCTCCACTGCAAGAAAAACATGGTGTTCACCTTGGGGGCTAGAACTTCAGTGTACAGTTTCTTTTGGCTGGGATCATCCACTCTCTACAATTGGTCAAAATATGTTATGTAGTCAGTTGCCAATCCAATCACAGATTTTGAACCAAAATGAATGAACACGTGAGAAAGCGAGCTGATCTTGTTCACAGATATCCACATCTGTACGACAGATCATGGCGAGACTTTAAATACACAGAAATGACTGGTGTTTTGTTTTTTGCCTAAAACTTTTTATTGCTGCTTATTTGGGCCAAGTCTCTATTGTAAAAGCAATGTTAAATGTCAGTGGAACTAACCTGTTTAAAAATACATTTAATGATAACAAAAATTCAATGAAAGTAATCACCACGGAACCTGGGAAAGAGTTAATTGAAAGCACAAAACCATTGTCCACCCCCTTGTGTTGGTAGGGTGAATCACACGATGTCTTTTCGCATTTTTTTCAAGTATGTTGTTGTTTGTCTTAGACAACGTGTTCAGCGGTGTTTTGATTTCAGCTAATTCACACGTTTCTTTAAGCATTCCCCCAGTCTTAGACTCTGGAATGAATCTTAAGGCCATAGGAAATGGTGACTGGTTGTACATCTCCCCCATCCTTCTGAACTCTGCATACGAACCCTTCTTACCTCATTTCCACTCTTCTTATTGTTCCTCAAATGGTTTTTGTCTTCTTTCCATTTCTCTCACATACTTCCACAGAAATGAGGCTGTCTGGACAGGGGTTACAGTACAGTCATCAAATGCAGCCTTTATGAACCTGGCGTGATATCAATAGCTCCATTGGAATAGGAGAGAGGTTTGACCTCGGCATTTATTGGTGCAGAGCGTCTACCAAGGAGAGGGGAAGGATCATGGCTGGCCAAACACCTCCACTACTTCACTTAAGGCCAGGATGTAACTCAAAAACAGTACACTCAACATCAAGCCAGCTGTACAAATAGTGACTAGCAGCTAGTCAGTCTACTCTTGAGACAGGCATACCTATATTCATCTAGAGTATTAATCATTACATCCAAGTGCTACATACTGGATACTTACTCATACGCAAGCTACTGACTACCTAGCCAGCTGAACTTGATGTAACTAGTAACAATGATAGCAGATATTGCTGATGGTAAAACAGAGCAAATTGACAATTTAAGTACTTTCATGAAAAAAATCAATAATCCAATGCATTTCCGCCCACCTAAAATGCCTGGTTTTTTAGTGAAGATGAATCCGCCTGCATACCAAACGCATCTGGACATCAGCGTGAGACTTTGGACCAAGAGGATGGGAGGCGACAGGAATCTTTGTCAAACCAGGATGTAAACCCTTCTTGAATTCTGCCATAATGTGCAAAATCCTGGGGATTAGGCCTACCTCAGGACTGGGGGCTATGAGAAGACTGTCTGTTTCTGAAGGGGAAAGTGGGATCTGTATGTAAAGGGCTTCGCTAAGATGAAACACCTGGCACATTTGAGAAACCCTAATAGATACTACTGTCCATTTCATAAATCCTGGTGCTTCTAAACACTGTGAGTTTATAGTGCAGCATCACTCAGAATGACCCCTCCACCGACCTGAAAGTCTGCTCTCTGTAGTCAAAGACATTCCGAAAGAGACGTACCCCTCCTGTGCCCCCCTCCACACTACCACCATATGTTGACAGCAAGTTTGAACCTCAGACTGTGTCCCAACTCTGGCCCCTGTGGGGGTCATGAAGGAACATGGGGAACTCACAGCCATCTCCGAGAAGTCAACGTGACCATTCATCAATGGGGAGACCTACACCAACGCCGTCGGTACCTCGGCTGTCTCAATATTTGATCTCTTGCATCCGAGTGGGAGGGATGGACTGAGGTCACCGTGGTCAACACCTCCCCACAGCAGCAGATGGATGTGTTGACAGGGTTGGGGGCTCCTCTCCCCTCCTAGCACTGGTTTTTAGGAAACACAGCCCCCATCCAACATCCTTCTTACCTCGCCCATGTCCCCAAGCACTGAGAGCATTTTCTTCATTTTCCATCTGTCAGATGTCATCTGTGATTGCATCTGAAATGGTTCAGCCTCCCTTTCCAACATGCCTGAACCCCTGTATGGTGGCCATCTGGAGGTGAAAAGCTCGATTTCACATTCAGTATCTCTTGTCGCAAAACAAATTATTTCAATGGTGTTGCACGCAGAAGGGACCGGCAACGAAGCCGGCAAAGGATGCAAGGAAGGGGGTTACGTCAATTCCAGGACCACTGAACTTTCTGAACATCAGAGGTCCCAATGTTAGCAAATTCACAAACAAGCACACAATACCTTCACATGTACTCAACAGCATAGTTACCGGGACTATTATTAATGAGTGCAATGATTTAGCAGATCATTTTCAATAACAAAATTTACAGACACAGGAGGCACCGTGGCTCAGTAGGTAGCCTTGTGGCCTCCCATCTTCAGGGTTGGGGAATTGAATGACACCTCCACTCTGTGTGTATGGAGCATGCATGTTCTCCCAGTGTTGCACAGGTTTAGTTTCTGTGCTGTGGTTTCCTTTCATAGCTCAAAACATGGCAAACTGGTATTTCTTAATTGCCCACAGCGTCTGACTGTTTGTGACACCATGGACTGGCATGCAGTCCATGGTATTTCCTTATTTTGTGTCCTGTGCACTCATGGATTAGCTCCACAGTCAGCTATACTTTCCTGTGCTAGACAAACAGTTGGAAAATGGATGGACAGATGAATCTATAAACATCATTATGTGTTCATTTCACTTGTGATTTATAATGGTCAGTTTTTACATATTCAAACAAAATAAAGTTATTGTTTTGAGAAGCTGTCTTTAATGTCTCTTGCATATACAGGCTACAAAATTAAATGCCATAATGGTAAAACATTTGCACAGATAAAGCACAGGATCTTTCATTCACATCATATGATTGTTTCCACAGGTTGGAAAAGCACACAGAAGTTGCTGGCTCACTGATGCAAGCATTTGTATTTATGTGTAGAAATTAGCCATCGCGTATGCACCTACAAAACAAAGGTGAAGTTCTACAGTCATTCTAAATGGTGAAAATAGCGAGATGTAAAATGAAAAACCTGTATATTTTGGTGAAAACAGCAAGACTTACAAAAAAGACAACTAAGTTGTAACAAGGGGGGCACAGGCAAATTTTTTTGTTTGGTTATACAGCATATGTACCGGCGACATTATGACCCAAGAAGTGTGTCCCAAATTCTCACGTTTGAAGCAGAGCGCCCCTGAGAACTCACGCACCTCAGGTCCACACTTGGCACATGTCATCAAACGTCACCGAAGTGTGCGCTTGAGGAAGACCGCAGGGCTCAAGTGCGTCGTTTGGGACAGGGCCCTCTTGCCTGTTAGCCTCCGATGTCGGCTATTCATCTAAGTTTTTGACAACCCTGGACCTTTTAGACAGGAATTTGGATTCATAGCAGAAATCATGTGAGAGTGATACAGGACACAAGCGAGAAGGGGTGCTGAAGAGCAGACACACGCAAATCTGATGGCTCCTCCAGCTCAATCTTTGCCAAGTGTCTCAGTACAGATTGGTTTGTATTGTGATGGAAAACCCTTCAATCCAACTTTTGGAAGTTGGGTTGTGTGGGAGCCTCTGAAGATGTGGGGTGGCCAGGGTGTGATCATTTGGCACCACCCTGGACAATTTGGTACAGCAGGTGATGACGGGTGTTATGGCAACACGCAGGTCTTACAGACACTCGACAATACAGGAGGCATACAGGGATAGACAGGGTCTTAGGGGCTATGCTTGGGGAAGGATGCATGACACCAAGGCCCTCTTATCTGACTTTTTGGGAATTCCCTGCTCTCTGTCTACCAAAAGGCTTCAGGGCCAATCCAACGTGTCAAGATGCTCTCCCTCTCAGTCTGTCTTTGTGTAAGTGTGTGTTTGTGCATGTTTGTGTGCCTCTCTTTATCAAGTGGGGGAGGGGGGGGGTCATCTAGAGTTAGACTACGAGAGGGAGCAGATTTTTGTACATTCTTTGGATGATGTCACACACAGCAGCACAGACTCTGAAACGTTACTGTTACTGAGACAATGATTTGCTACTTTCATCTGAGAGATCAGAGCCTCAAAAGAGAAGATTTCTAAGAGTCTGGGAGTTTTCCATTGATTTTAACCTGGGAGGGCAAGTATTTGGCAGCACAATGAGGGCCCACAACATCTTGTCTACAAAATAACACAAGGTAATTTACTACTTTGGAATAAAGGTTGATTCAATGTTCATCTACTGACCATTCCAACTGTTGTGTATTAAAAGCTCCGTAGACCTGGTGCTGAGGTCCACAAACTAAACTGTAACTTTAGTTATAGAGATTTTAAGGTAAAAGTGGACGCTATACTTGTAATATAGATCTTTTTGAACACATCCGAGTGGAGATGATGCTGAAAAAAAGAACAATGCAATGGGATGGTCACTATGGATTGTGTTTAGGCTGCAATGACAAACAGTAAAGCACCTCTGTGAGCCGTTTACAATAAATCGTCACTATAACAGTTTATCAAAGCTGAAAGAAAATCATTGTGTTGGTGAGTCTTCTGTCGCTGCAGGGGAAGAGCTCTGAAATCTCCATCAGTAACCCTGTGCACACATGTTTATGACCTCCAGCGACGCTAATCCAGTAATGGTGGAGAAATGGCACATGGCAGGCGTGTCGAAACCTTGTGCCCGCCTATGATTTGGACCGGAGACGAAAGAATGTAAACACGAGAAGAAATAAAGGAAAGGACTGTTCATTCATTACTGTCCGAGACACCAGAGAGAAAAGTAAGACACGTCAAACCGGGAGTAGAGCCATGTTTGAAACGTCTTGGTATTTTCTCCCGGAGACATGTGATGAGTGTGATGTGTTTTTCCGTTTCTGCTCCTAGCTCAAGGCGGAGGTCAGGAAATACCCCCCACCACTACACTGAGGCTGCAGTTGACCTTTAGCACCTAAAGTCTGCATGCGTAGGTGTAGGGCCAAAGGGGGTGACCAGGCCCCTGTTAGCAGAGCCTGTTTTTCAGTGGGATAATAATGGGAAGGGTGGTCTCTATCCATCCAACCAGAGGCTCAACGGCACTGCAGGACAGTCGATGTTGGCAAGGTGACGCAGATTTATAATTCCATCCCATAATGACCCCTCTCACCACTGAGAAGTGAGATGAAGTGGGCACTGAGTGAAAGGTGCTTCAATTGATTCAGGCTGGTCCAGGCTGGGCCAAGGTGGGCAGGCGGTGCTGAGGTTGCACTTGGCTTCCAGTTCCGCTCACAATGAAAAGCTTCCCTGTTGTCGCCAGCCCTCCTGCCCCCCACGAGCAGTCCAGCTTAAATTACGGGTTTATTAATCCTCTCGACAGGCAGACTACGGGTGGGGATTGGGAAACGGACGAAGAGGGAGGGGAGAAGACAGGTTCTGGGCAAAATCCATGAAAAGTGTATTATTTAGAAGGTGGAATTTAGGTGCGTAGACACGGCAAGTACATAGTGTGTTGGAGAGAATGTTTCAAAGTGGAGCTGCAGCAGACCTTGGCCATGTACACTTTCGCTGAAGTAAAAACCAAAGCATGTGCAATTCCCCTGTTATTGACATTACAGCAGATGTTCCAACGTATCACCTTTACCTACAATGGACTGTCATCCTGTCCAGGACGTCCCTGCCCAGTGTCCGGTTCTTCCAAGAATAGGCTCCAGACTCACCTTCACCCTTCACAGTGTCATTATCATTTTTATTTATTACATTACTTGCTCTCTTTTAATTGTGTGTTTTATTTAATATATTGTCTGTTTTCTGTACATGCTTGCATGCTTTATTGTATTTGCACTATTTTGCCAAGCTTTTTCACTAACCAGCACTCCACCAAGTTTCAAGTAACGTGACAAATAAAGCGATTTGATTTGGTTTCGATTCGATTTGGTTCAGAAGATGTGCATGGAGGTGGGTATAGATGGAACTCTACAGTCAAAGTAAGAGAATGACTGACAAAGTTTTGGTCCAGGTTCTTAGCCTTAAGAAAAGAAAACTCTAATGAATTTATATTATTAAAATGTTTCCAGCATCCATGCAGGCATATGAAAAAATCATTAAAGTCATTAAATTTGGATGGGACTGTGAGTCAATTTTAGGAGATTCCATGGGTTCCCCTGCCACACCAGACCAGGCCAGGCCTGCTCACACCCCACCCCAAGACCAACCAAAAGCACACAGAAAGGCTGCTTTTCTCACCTGCCACACTCCTGTTGATAATGCCCCCCCCCCCCCCCCCCCCCCCCCCCCCCCCCCCCCCCCCCCCCCCCCCCCCCCCCCCCCCCCCCC
>JAACJT020000037.1:7990945-8016986 GCA_009936485.2 Gymnarchus niloticus
GGGACTCCTCTTGTCTCGGCTTATTCTGTGCACTGAATAACCTAGGTAATAAAAGGTATTTGCTGTCTCTAGACTCCGAGTTGACTGTTTTTCCACCACAAGAATTAAGAAGTACCTGGATTGCAGGTGATACACTGAGTCTGATATTTTGATTTGTCCGGTGGACCATCCTTTGAAACTCAGGGTCATCATATTCAAACCTGCTGCCAAAGACGATGGATGAAATGATGTTGGAGACGGAGTAAATTACTGCTTCTGTGGTGTCAAATGGTTTGCCTAAAAGCAGGAATGAGGAAGTCAACTGGAATTAACAAGGGGGTTGGGCGGGTGCTGTAAAACGTTTTTACACTGGCTGCCAAAAATGGCTAGACGGCACTGAAAATTAAAATGCTTTTAAAATTTTAAATATGTTTGAATATATTTATAAAATATATCATATATACATAATATATTTTAATTTTATAATTTTTCTTTAAATCATCAGTGCAGCAAATGAGTGTTCATGATGATAAAACAAATCATCATCTCACCTTTAAAGTTTTCAAACACCTCTGTCATGTATCGGATCTCCTCAATGATTTTCTCCTCACTTCCTCGTTTTCCCATCCCGAAATCACGAAGGGTGGTTAAAGAAAAGCGCCTCATCTCTTTCCATGAGGCTCCGTTAGCAAACAGGACTCCTGTGTGGGGTCAGGTTACTTTCATTTATATTCATGACATTCAAAGCATTACTGTAAATGAGTTTAATTTACAGTATTATGCATCAAAGTATAATCTCTTACAGCAAAATACTCTTTATACTGAAACTAAAATTACTCAACATTGCATTATTGAGACAGTGTTTATTTTTCTTACCATGCCCTTGTGAAAAATCATTAAATATTGGCGTTATCTCCCGATCTCCAAACTCCTCAGCATGGTTGACCAGAGCCTCTCTCACAGTCTTGAAGCCTGCAAGAACCACCACTTTCTTGGGACCAAAGTGGACAATGAACAGCGAGCCGTATCTTTTAGATAGCTGGGAAAATATAAACATACAAAAAACAGGTATCAGGGTTTGTTTGAGCTAACACAATGGTACTGGCAGTAAAAAAAAAAATACTTATATTACAGAAATACCAAGAAGAAATGCATTTACTTATATGAAACAAAAATTTGAACATGCCACCCTGCATTACTACATATGAGAGCCTGGCAAAACATTGTACCTGGAAGAAGCTGAGATCAAGTCTCTTGAGATCGAGCTGCAGCAGGTTTCCAATGAGGGGCAGAGGTCTGGGTCCTGGGGGTTCCTTTCCCTGGTTACGGGTGTTGGAAAGAAGATACAGAACCAGCAGGACCAGCAAAGTGCCTAGGAGCACAGCAGTGCTGGGAATCTGCAAAGGTCCCTGCAGTAGACTCATGGTCAGCTGTTGATCACTCGGAGCTTGATGTTGTTGATCCTTGAGAACTGACTGTGGTTGTTTGGCAGGAACCAAAAGTATCTGGCAAGAGCTGATTCCTCAGGGGTGGAAGCAGTGCTTGCTATGGCGCACAAGAACAGCTCTGATTGGCTTACAGAAGCCCAAGCTAGGGGAGGGGTTTACCATACTTGTTCGATTGCATCATGCTCAGAAACAGGTAGAACATAGTCCCATCCATTCATTAGGGAATTTGGCTCTCTTCTTACTGTTTTCTTAACCCTTTCATCCATTAATTATGACTGTGAGACCATTATCCACCTACGGGATTTTAATAGCTGTCCACTGTGGTAATCATGCATGAAAGGGTTAAAACTCAGTGAATCGGTGAAAATTTCTCTCAAAAAAGCATCTTAAATTACTTTGGCAGAGATGGGGGAAAAAAAAGCAAGAAAAGCCATTCAAAAAAAGAATCACAAGCCCAAGCCACTTCCTTTTACACAAAGCAGGTTTAATTAAAAAATAGCAATACATTAGACAATGTTAATCCAGTACATTAGATTACAATATCATAGATTCCCTGTTTTAATATAGGACTGTTATCCATCATTACAACCATCAAATGTTTTTTTTTTTTTAAAGATAAGTAAATTCTGCTAAACAGAAAAATGTCCATAATGATAAAAGCACCGTGTGTAAAAAAGCCCAGTAATCAGACTGTTTCTGGCCCTAAACTCTCAGTTTGTTCTAAGCACCTTGCCTCCCCACAAGTGCATCAGTGAATGCAGAGACCACGTGTTCTTCCTGAACCAGGAGAACTCAGGGCACCTTGGCCTGGTGAGGGCCTGAGAGCTACCAGACCAAGGCCTGGATGAGGTTTGGTCCAGGCCTCTCTTCACTCACACCAAGACTGCAAGCTAGACTTGGTTCCCCCAGGAACTCTGAGGGCAGATGAACAGTCATGTGCGAATCCACGAAACTCTCTTCGGACTATATGTGGAGGTCCGGAAAAGCTGCTGTCTTTTATAGGTATCAGACTACTTTTGTCGATGAGATGACATTTCAAAACAAACAGCAAACATGGTTAGCTCACCTCATTTGTCCAGTCAAATGACATATAGTGTGAAGATGTTCTGGATGCAGTCATTATGGAATTTCAGAGTTTACTGGTGCATTGCTTAAAGTAATTTAAAAAACAGCATTAGTGTTATAAACTTTGAAGTACTGTTCTGAGATCAGGGCATGTGGGTGTCTGTACGATGCTAAAATACAATCTTGTATCCCATGGCCTACAGACATTACAGGAAGACTGCAATAACATTGTACGTTAGCTGGGATGGAAGAAAGACACTGAGGCAATGCATTTTTGGAGGCAAATACAGACAAGGAATGCATACAGCATACCTCACACCTGACAATCTGACTTGGTAGTACCTTAGTAGCATGAACGTAAAACGAAATGGACCACATTTCATCTCTTCAGAAGGTTAAACCAACAGAAGGGAAATGAAGAGCAAGTGGAGGGATCAGGGAATCTCTCCCCTTGATATATTAAAACCAAAAAACTCCCAACATGCAATTGTCAGATGGTAACTAGTTAAATATATATAGTGTTACTGGCATTTTGGGTAACCAATAGCGGAACAGTTCCACGGCAAATGAACAGCAACAATAAGCAGAAGTAAACACAGGCCATCTGAAAATAGATTTTCACAGCAATGTCAAAAATAAAACTATTAGTGTGGTCCAAAAACAGAAAGAAGAAAAAAAATAAATAAAAAGACCTGGTAGGATGCTCAGATATTTCTTGATTACAAGTGATGGACCATTGAGTTCCCTGATAACATTGTGTATTTACGTTTTACAAAACATCGACTGGATGACCACAGCAGAGTGCCTGCACCAGTCGCAGCAGGGGGCACAGAAAACCGCAGCTATGCACACCAGTCACCAGGCAACTGCCTCCACTTAACTCAGCCTTAACCAGGAGGCCCTATGCCCACCGCATCATTACCTCGGTGTGCCGACAGGCCACCAAGTTCTGAGGTGCAGTCCAGTGCACCGGCAATGACATGCTAATTAGGACGACAAGGTTTGGACTGCTTTCGTCTCCAACGTCTAAGGGAGATACGGACATGCTAGAGAATGGGCTAAAAAAGTAACCTTGGCATGCAATACTTACTCCTTTCTTCTTCCCATTGATCACCCTAATCTGTTATCTGCCTGGGGAACAGCTATGGCTGGACACATCTATATTTACATATATTTACAAGGAGGTGAATTGGGCAGGTGTACTCACTGATCAGTAAGACCTAAATGGAGCATGGTTCGAGACGGTCTTGAAACTTAAAAATATTTAAAATGTATAAAACTTGTATCAAATGCTATGTGAACATTCAAGAACAGCTAATGGAAATGACTGTGCACATCACCTCCCTGCTAAGACCACAGCAAGTAGTAGCTGGAAACAATAATTAAATGACAAAAACTGATAAATCTTCCCTTCTTTTCTCTCTCTCACACACACACACACACACACAAAAACCTGAAGTGTGCAATCATCTTTTCACATCCATTGGTAAACTATGTCTTTGAACTAAGCAACAAAGGGTCCTACTTAGGCAACTCGTAAGTCCAGAAAAGAGAATGGCCTCCTCGTTTCACCATCTCCGCTGTGTTCTTCAAGATCCTTCTCAAAACGATCACTAGAGGTCAGACAAACCAGTACTAGGCATCCCCTGGCATCCGCCCATGCTCTGTCCTGGGTCAGTCCTTGGAGTCCACAGCAGCTTTGCAGCTGTCCCGCAGAGTGTGGAATCTGGCCCCTGCTCTGGTGCAGACCTGCGTGTCTGTGGGGGTCTGTGACAGCGTGTACGTGGTGTGAGGACAGAGGCCTGAGAGGGCAGTGTTAGTTGCCTGGCATGCTGGGACAGGGACCGTACCCACCCAGGGCCTGCAGTGGAGGGGAGGGAGCCTGCACCTATTTCCAGCGGCCCTCAGAGCAGTGCTGAAACTGGGCAAAACTCAGGAACACCTGCTCCAGTGAGATCTGGCTCACGCAATAGTCATCCACCCGATATTTCTCTTTGGCTGCTTCCAGGGTGCCGAACACCTGGGGCAGGAGAGACAGGAGAACAACCGTGAAGTATAACGCTCACCAGCACCCTTCTGCAGGCAACTGTCGGATCCTCGATCCAAGGAGACAACTGGAGAACCATCGGGATTAAAAAGCGCCTCGAGCTGTGAGTGCATGGAGTATGAGGCTGGAAACATACCTGTGCCCAGGTGAGGGTCTTGTCAGTTAGGTGGTAATGCACCATCCCTTGGTGCTCATCTTTCAGCATGCTTCCTGAAAATAGTTTGACTTATTCAGGTCGGATCAGCTCATCTCAGACTGTGTTCAGTTACATACTGTCCTAAGTTTGAACCTTAATAATTTAGATAGACTGTTAAGCAGCAGTAAGAATAATTCTGCCCCCTACAGGACTACAGGGGTAGAATCACACAGAGCACGCAGACTGACCAGGGAACGTGCTCTCGACGAAGTCCTTGAAGAGCTGCAGGTCGGACTCTTCAGCCTCCAGGCGGACCTTGGCCAGCAGCGTGTAGCCGCTTCCAAACTTGCTCTTCAGGTGCTGGGGGCTACCGAGGCACTTGAACTGGCCATTAACCATGACGGCCAACCTGGTGCACAGAGCCTCACACTCCTCCATGCTGGGGGGCCATGAAACCAAACTGTCACAACTATGCATTTTTACAAGGAACCCTCAATAAAATTAAACCACCTACACTGACAGCTGAACTACACATTAACCAAATCCTCTTTAATAAGCTCAGTCAACTCCGACTTTTTGTGACCTCAATGACTCCAGCACGCCCAGGTCTGCTTATCATTAGCTACCTCTCTGAGCCCTGTAAGATCATACACATTGTTTCCATAATGCTGTCCGTCTATCGTAATCTCTGCCATCCTCTTACGAACATTGTCTTCCCGATATGTGTCCAAAGTTTGCTTAACTATGAGGCCTTCCAGTGAGAAATCCGCTTTTATTTGGTACTGATTGGTTGGATCTTCTTGCAGTCCAAGGAACTCTCAGCAGCTTTCTCCATCACCACAGTTCAAAAGCTTCAATTCTTCCATGTTCGGCCTTCCTAACAGTCCAACTCTCACAGCCATAAATCAGTACTGGAAACACCATTGCATTTAACCAGTTAAAATAATACTTATTTCTCAGTGACACTTAATAACAGACCAAACAACAACAAATCATAGATTAAGAGCAACTTAATCCTGTGATCCAATCTTTCTTAAACACAGGACAAAAAACAGACATCTATGGTGATGGGGCATGTAATACAACCCTAAATCCTTATTGTCCAAGAGAATTTAGTTCAACGAGATACGCAGGGAACAGCAAATTAGCCATTTTAACACAGGCGGAGCTCTTGTGAACATGTTTTCCTCCATACCAAGGACAACACAGTGTCACTGGGCAGGTATTCTGTACTCCATAAGGCTCTCTCAGAAAGTGCTTCTTATTGTGAGAGAGCTGCATGTCTGTGTTTCTCCCCGTCCGCAATTCATTCTGCTCATTTATTTTCCACTCCTTTATCACCATTTGTATATTAAAAAATACTACCCTTTCCTTTGAATTCGACAGTGCATTTTGAAGATACAAACTGAAAAGCCGTTAACGGAAACATTTGCATTTCGGAAAAAAACCCCAAATATCATAAAGAAGTTTTTACGATTAATTGAGGTGGTTTTTGTGCCATCTTGAAAAAATTTGTAAAACTGCTACGGAAAAAGAATGTGCAAATTAGTACATGAATACACGGCAATAGAAACTGGCATCTGTGTGGGAGCCAGTGCTCCAGGACTTGATAAGACAGGCTCAACGAGTGGTCAGCCAATGTTTCATGGCCCCTTCGGAAATGTTGTACCTATAGGGTCTCTGTGACACACCTCAGCTCCCAAAATTCTTTACAACGGCTGCATTTCTAAATGCATGCAACGGTCAATGAACACATATCCCCTGCATTAGAGCCCAAGCATTTTGTCGCCTCTGGTGTACGAAAGACACGGAGACGTTTGAAGATAAAATGATAACTCGTTCTTCTGGAGCTACTAACTCCTTGAAAGCCCACTCCATGTTGAAGTACGACACATGGATCTTAATCTTCCAGGATAATAGATGGTATTATTCACATGACCTCCATTAATGGAACCACTATTCCCAATTTAACTTCATCAGCTTATAGAAAAATCATTTATAAGTAGTGCAAAACTTTAATGGAAGCAAGCTTTCAAATATCTCCTTCAGATGTTTCTTTGTAGTGTTGCCAATCTCTCAAACGCCCTGAAAAGACCATCCTGGAACTGGGGAAAAGGCAAAAAGATAGAACTCCAGTGAATGGTGTTGAGGGGACAAGTGACTATGCAAAGCTTCCGGGGACAGACCTGTGCGAGGTGATGATGATGGCCTTGCCCAGCTCTCTGGTCCGGCTCACTGCGTCCCACAGCAGCCTGCGGGCCACCGGATCCATGCCTGTGGACGGCTCGTCCAGGAAGATGACAGGCGGCCCTCCGATAAGGGCCATACCCGCACTCAGCTTTCTTTTATTACCCCCACTGCAAGAAGACGACTCTGATTTATGGCTCAGCGTCACAAGACATAGGATTTTAAAGGAAAGCACAGAAACGGAGCCTGAGATCGGACTCATTACACCTGTGTAGGACGTAGGATGGATCGTGCACCCAAAACAAACTCCTGTCACTCAGTAATACAGTGCTGCAGCTAACGCACAAAGGCAGGGTGTATCGGGCACAGTAGGCATCCCCAGCCCAGATCTGTAATTAGGTCAATTTTTCACAACGGTTTAGGTCACGTGACCAATTTAGTTTTATTACCCAAACCCAGAACATTATATATACACAGTGATTGGCTTGGTCTTCCTCAAGGAGACTACCTGAATGACCTATAATGTAATTTAATGTTTACGCATGGCCAATCCTGCACACAGACCTGTAGCTGCGCACCAGCTTATCCGCGTGCGGCTCCAGTAGCAGCGAGCGCAGCACGTTCTCCACACAGGCCGCCACATAGCGTTCCGGAATGCCACGCAGCCTGGCGTACATGCTCAGTGTCTCGCGCCCCGTCATGTGGTCCAGCAGGGCGTCGAATTGCGGACAGTAGCCAATGCGCTGCTGCACCTGTCCGTCACAAACACGCGCACAGACTTCAAGCCCCGCCATATGCATCTCTAAATAACCGTCCATTTAAAAAATAAGCCGAGTTATTTTGATGTCTGTAGGTTTGTAATAAACCTGATTAAACAAAGGGTCACACGATCCTTCGCACCTTCTTGATATCCCTCAGTATGCTGTACCCATCGATGTAGGCATCTCCCGAGGTCACTGTCTCATCTCCGGTCAGCATCTTGAAGGTGGTGGTCTTCCCAGCCCCGTTGAATCCCAGCAGACCAAAGCACTCGCCTTTTCCCACGGCCAGTGACAGTCGGTCCACAGCCAGCAGGGCTTCCCCGCTGCTGTACACCTGCAGGTGGAGGGGGTTCCCCGGTGTCAGCACCACACCTCAGACTACGCAGTGTAATGACAAAGCCACAGCAGCCTGCAATGCTCTAGAGCACACAGATTCATAGATTGACATGTAGACGTCCGGCACTCCTGAGGGTGTTCTCCAACAGTGTCACCCAGACAGCTCCATTACCCACAATGCTGTTCGTTAGTCAGCCCCACAGGTCCTTAGCAGACAGGGACTGGTCTGAGATGTCTTGCAGTACAGGGTTGTCTAAGTCACGTCAGGGAACAAGTGGTGTGCCCCATGGCTCAGCCCTTGGCCCCCTCGTCTGCTGCTGATACATTATCTCTTTGGGTCTCACCACAGAGTTACACAGCTTCTTCAAACGGCTTCTCCTACTACTGCTACAAAGATGGCACCCAACTCTACCTGATCTTTCCTCCAGAGGATACCATGGTCTCAGCTTAAATTTCTGCATGTCTCCCTCACGTCACAGCCTGGGATCGACACCTCCAGTTGAACCTATCAAAGACTGAGCTACTGAACTTCCCTGCCAAACCTACTCTTCACCATAACATCACTGTATACCTTGGCTCAACAGTGTTGTCACCATCAAGGTTATGTTGGGAACCTAGAGGTAATGATAGACAATCAGCTATCCTTTGCTGAGCACATTACATCAATCTCTCAGTCTTAAAGATTAGCTCTGAACAACATCGGGAAGATGAAACTTCATTTGTCAGAATATCCAACTCAGCTCCTAATCCAAGCACTTTAACTCTTTACTAACCGTGCTGCTAGTTTGTGCTATTAGACCACAGCAGACAATTCAAATTGCGATGGGTAGTACTCAACCAGCCAAAATGCTCTCGTTAAACCCCTCCATGTCTCTCTTCATCAGCTCCCCATGGGTGCTCGTCAGAACTGTTAATAGGACGGCACCTATCTCCAGAGTCACTCATCGAGACCTACACTCCATCTTGGACGCTCCACGAAAATTCTCACTCTGGTTTACTGTATGTGGTTCATTGATGATGGAACAAGCTACCAACATCCAGTCAACCTTCAAGAAACGCTTCAAAATCCTTCTTTTCCAGGAACAACTCATCTGATTACTGACTAACTGCATGTTTACATTCTCTTGTATTTCATAGTTAATTTAAATTTATTTAGCAGATGCTTTTGTCCAAAGCAACGTACAATGAGGCAGATACATCACAAGCGTGTAGTAGTTAAGCAGCTACCTACGATATAAGTGGCTGAGCACCCAGTGAGGGAACACCAAGTGCAGGCTAGCAGTGGAGCAAGAGCTATGTGTAAACTTACACAAAATTAAAAGCTATGAGTACCAGGAGAGATTTTCAAAGCTAACACCATGACTAATGCTGCATTTGATATACTTCAGAAATGGGAGTGTGGAACTCAAAATGACCTTATGACCTGGGCATGTTTGATGAATAAAGTGGGGAAAAGACGGTTGCTTCAGAGTTCGTTTCTATTTCCTGCTCTCCAAACAACATAATGAATAAACAAGTGTATAAAGCGGCGCAGAGTACACAAGCAAAAACACTCATGATGCATTTAGCAAACTACCTCACAACTAAACTCATTCATTAAAAGACGTTATGAGATGTTAGCTGCACAGTAGTTAGCTAAATCCGGTGTAGCTTCTCTACTTCTGACAGATTTAGCTGTACTGTGTAAGCAGCCGTTATTGGAATGATGTCAAACGCTGAAGTCGGAGTTGAGAAGCCCAGTAGGAACTCCGACTTCAGAGGGGGCGTTTTCTTTGGTTTGCCCTAGTCAGAGGTCAGAATTTCTGAGTTCCCAGTTGCCATCAAATGCATAATAAGGACCGAGTAGAGAGATGCAAAAACTTTTGCATAAAAGAGCATAAACACTGGGTAATTAATGAAAGGTCAGTGGTTAGATCATTTTTTTGAACTTTGTACTTGTTGATTAGAAATCTAATCCTCACAGATTTTGACTCAAATGTCACCTGCTCCAATGATAACTCATACTTGTTACTGGTCTCTCAGTGGATGCTGACCTAGCTGTACGTATACTTACAGGTAAGCTAGCTCCTTAACGGTATATTTGCCTTCTACCCGGCTCCCTGTACAATGCTTTGTACGTGGTAAATAAATGTACATGTTAAAAGACAGTCATGAGACCGCACACACTTTATAGGGGGTAGCAGGTGCACCATGCAAGCGAGATGGGCTGAGCACCCAGACACAGACACAACCTCGCACCCCACCCTGCTCTACCTTAGTCAGCTCCTGCAGGATGAGGGGGCTGCCCACCATGGACTCTACGGCTGGCTGGCACTCCAGCACCCGCTTGCGCTCTTCTGCCACATCTCGGTCTTCCGGCTGGAGTGCGGGCTCCCCTAGCAAGAGCATCTGGGCTCCAAAGACACACACAGGATGGTCAGACACTTGGAGCCACAAGAGGGCACCAGAGTTAAAGATGATCTCCAGAATGCTAGAAAGCCCAGTCCAAAGGAGTTCGTTAAGCTTTCTCCTTGAGGGGTAGCGGAAATGAACATGCAATTTGAACTGCATATCCACTTTCTATTGTCTTCTTTAGCATGTTGCTCTAGTCACCATTGCCATTCATTAAACGGTTCTTCCCAAATACCACACATCTCGAGTAAGTGATCACAGCAGGATTCAAAAGCACCAGCATTACTCATAAACCAACACATCAGCATGTAATGTTTATCCTGGTTTTGCATTAAATTATATCGGCAGAACACGCCTAAGTTTGTGTTGGTCTCCCTCAGTGTTTCAACCTCCCTCCCCAGTCACCCAGGTCCTTGTCACCTTCTTTCTCCTCCTGCAGGGGGCGCCTAGGAGATGCCACAGTGTGCGAAAGCACTGCAGCTCGATGATGAAGAGAAGTGCGATGAAGGTCATACCCTGCACTGACATGGCCACAAGGAAGCGGCCAATACCAGGCTCGTACATGGAGAAGTAGTTCTCCTGATAGGTGAGGTCTGAAAGCATCCATGGATGGGTGCAGTTAGCATTTTTACCATCAATGCTGCCTCAATTACTAGCCTAACAGTCTGCGGTCCATACAACATGGGGGAGCATGAACATCCTGCAGGTAACAACCCTGCATACAACCGGTTACTGGTTCTCAAAACTTTATACAAAATTAAGCATTGATTGTTCTCGCCCATGGTAAAAAACACACAAACTTTTGTTCCTTCCTGCTGTCTTTTAATGTCTACTGCTCTCCTGTTCCCAAACATGTCTTGGCTCACACTTTCTCAGGTGTGTTTTCTGGGCAAGCATTTTTTAGTAACTGAAACTTAAAAATCTACATATGACATATGAATTCAGCTGTGGATTTTATAGTTAAGTCTACTAGAGTCGCTTGATAATATAGAGCTTGTATGGGTATCCATCCAGTTCTACAGAACAGTTTCCAATCAGTTTTAAACACTACAACTTTGGGAACGTCCCTCGACCTTGATGGGTGCAGCCTCTCCACGCCCCTCAGTGAACTTACTGAAGAACTTGCAGAAGGTCTGGGCCATGGGGCTGGAGGTACAGAAGGTGATCACCTCGTAGTTCTGGTAAAACTGGCTGAAGGACATTCCTAGGCAGTAATTTGGGAAGACCAGGAACACCTTGTCCAGGATCTGAGATAAGTGTGCCAGGTGCAACTCTGCAATGGGGGGGGGGATAACAGCACCAGAGACAGACATTTCTTAAAATTGAGCCTCCAAAACAATTTATAATAGTCATTTCAGCCAGCCTCTTAGCCGCTTTACACACAGATCACATGACAATGCAGCCTCACCGGGTATGGTCATGATGGTGACGGCAAGGAAGGTGGCCGTGCCACTGACCATGTTGAAGATGGTGAGGCGTGTGTAGGCGGTTGCTGCGGTGGAGAACAGGAAGCTCAGCAGGTACATGAGGGGCACCACGGCCCAGCCGTAGAGGAGGAGCATCAGCAGAACATCCACCAGGTGGCTATCCCTGGTGAAGGCATGCACCCCGAAGGCACGGAAGACAACCTGAGGGGAGGAAAGGGGCATACGGCAGCCTTTTGAAGTTCAAAGGTCATTTTCATACCCCACAATCTTCCAAAATTTGCTTATACAAACTCATGCACTTAAGGAACGCATCTCCTGCTTAAAAAACACAAACACAAAATATGGGTAAACAGACCCCACAGTTTGACAGATACTTGTGTGCAGTGGCAACAAACATCCAGAAGGGGGCACCACTGACCAGCATCAGTACACAGGGCAGTAGGAAGTTGATCAGGTCCCAGAGGAGCGCAGAGAACCAGAAGTTGGACAGGTAGACACCACTGACTTGCTGGACGTGCTTGGACTTGATGGCACGCTCAGTGACTAGGAGAAGGGCGAAGGTGCTGGAGAGGGAGGCCATGCCATACATCAGGTTTATGGCGATGGCAAAGCCCGTCTGGCCCCTGGGATAAGAGAAACAAGAAAGAACATCTCACAAGTGTGTCCAGTGATAAGACATCACACTGTCTGACCATGGGAAGACGATCCCCAGTATCCCAACACTGTAGCCTCTGTTGTCTACCGTTATCAAATGGGCTCACCCAGACATCACCACATGACCACGAAATGAATAACTGTTAGCAGAGTATTAGCATTAGCACAGGCTAACCACACCACAGTTACTCCACGCGTCGCCCACACCTACTCTGAGAGTTGATTCTGTGCCTTCTCCGAGATGTTACGTGGCATGGGGTAGTTTGCCACACGAATGGAGGAATTGGACCCTGCCAGCAGCCTATAGAGCGCGTTGTCCAGCAGCAGCAGCGCCGTGGCCGGCGTGTGATAGCCCTGGTTATTGAAGTAGGCCGTGGCCTCGATGAACCAGTCTGGACTGCCACGGAAGGACACGCCCACCACACAGCGCTCATTAAAGGCTCCACCCTCTTCTTCAGACCTCCGGATGACGTACTCGGGAAGGTCTGAGCCGAGTAAAAACCCACAAGGAATCATTAATATCGCTGTATGCAGTTTGAGAGAGTAGTCTAATAATCACAGACATCCTGTGCTAAAGCTCCCCTGAGAACCGAAGATTATTTTTCTGGATTAATTATCTCAAATGACATCATTATTTATAATATAGGAGAGGGCCCTTTAAGAGTCCTCTGAAAGCTCAGTTGCACAATGTGGGTATTACTCACTAGTGATGTCCACTAGCTGAGCCCCCTGCTCCGCTAGCTGCTCACTGTACGCCACAGAGAGGCCATTTGGCCGGTGCCCTGGGCTGGCCAGCGCGACGGGCACGAAGGTGGGGCCATAGCGGTGCAGTGCCAGGTCCAGCAGGGGTGAATCGCCCCGGCCGGGCAGGGAACGTGCCACCACCAGCGCCAGCACGGTGAAGACCAGCGGCACCAGGAACTGTGCGACGATCACCTTCCAGTTGCGCCAGGTGTACAGCGCCCTCTTCAGGAACATAGCATAAAACTGCTGCAGGTACAGCCTTGCCTGGGGGAGACAACAGTCAAAGAAAATCTTTTTTTTTTGGCTGAAGCATAAGGCTTCTTTAGGTAATCTGCATTCAAGCCAGTTTTTGTTACACCTGAAGTCAAGCCCTCCTGACCTAATCAGCTCTAATGAGCTAATTATTCTGATGGGTATTGTGAAGCACGGTGGCAAAGGGTCACGCTGCCTCCTCTATCTGCCTCTGCAGGGTACAGCTCCTCTCCCGGCTGGTCTTAGGAGCACGTCCTTTGGTATTTCAGGTGTCAGTCTGGTACTAATTAATGTAGCATACTGGACCTCCAGGCCTACCATTAGGCCCGAAATGATTGACCGCAAAACCCACATGGACTCTGTGCTAAGTTCGCACCCCCCGTGGCGCAGAGCTCACCCCTGTGTTGAGCTTGATGTTGGAACAGTCCTCAAGAATGACCGTCCCGCTGTCAGTGAAGTCCGTCACGTCGGTTGTGCCGCTGATGCTGCTGGCGTCGTCCACGCTCCAGTCATGTGACCTGCGCTCGTGTTGATACTGAAGCGCAGGAAGCTGGATGGCCTGGATGTCCAGGCTGGAATCGACCAGCTTTCCCACCCTGCGTGCGCGCACACACACACACACACACACACACACAGCCCTTTAACAACTACTTTGTGGACCTCAGCGGCAGTCATGCTTTAAACATCTTTATTACTGGACCCTAATAAATGCTGGACTATGCTGACCAAAGGGGAGAAAAATGTATCATGTGCAGACTGCTGGCATCAGCAAGGTCTTTATTTAACTAGAACCAAACATTGTAATCGGAGTGTAGATGAGTCCATTATATTCAAAATGTGAACCAGGAAAAAGACAGGTTTCTTTCACTCCTTTAAATTACAGTGGCACACATTTTAATTCATCCAAGTTCATTTTTCAAAGACAGAGTGGTTAACACAGCCCACAGAAAGTAGGACTGGAGAGGACCACAAGACCCCATTACTTGATGCCCTTCAAACAGCAGTTGGGAGTATCCCTGGTGGGATATCCCAGAATGCTTCTGGCCTCAGGAGCAGCAGGTGCTGAAGTGGTTGCAGAACCCAGCTCGTAAGCAGTGGCTGAACGTTCCCAAAGCTGCCCAGGTTAAGAGCATGGACACAAACCTGAGGAACACCTCTTCCATGGTGGTGACGGAAGCCCCGTAGCTGGCGATCCCCAGCTCCTCCCGGTTCATCTCCAGCTCTCCAAACAGCAGCTCGAACCTGGCAGGAGACAGGACAGGCAGCCATCAGTTCACATGCCACAGTTCTCCACCAATCGGCTCATACCCTGGCAGCCAGCGGAGAAGCACAGCCTAAGTTCGCTCAGCCATGCTGCCCCGGTGAATTGGCCCGAAGCCTTCCCTGCCGGGCCTGCTTGGGCCTTACCTACTGGTACTCTCCTTGGGTAAAATGTAGGAAAGCTCTGCTCCGGCACTGCTCTCCAGTATGGCATTGGGCACGTACATATGGACCAGCCGGCTGACATCCAGCACATTGCACAGCTCACCCTTCACGATCACCATGTGGTAGCCGGCACCTGTGACATAGGACAGAGAGTCACTCAGGCACAAGTCCCCCCCTGTCCTATACGACCAATCATGTAGGCACCTGCTCTCACCGTATTTGTTCTTCAGGAAGAGAGGCGACCCACAGCACTGCAGCTCCCCATTGGCCATGATGGCGATGCGGTCGCCCAGTAGGTCAGCCTCGTCCATGAAGTGGGTTGTCAGCAGGATGGTGCGGCCCCGCTTCTGGCCTTGCAGCAGGTCCCACGTGGCGCGGCGTGCCGAGGGGTCCATGCCAGATGTGGGCTCATCCAGCATCACCACCTGTGGGGGGGGTAAAAGAGGGTAATGAGCCTCGAACAGACAAGTGAGAGTTTAACTCTTCCAGAGCTTGACCCTGCAGTTCCTACCCTGGAGTCCCCGATGAGCGCAATGGCGATGGACAGTTTACGCTTCATCCCGCCAGAGAGTGTCTTAGAGCGGGCATGCCTCTTGTCCTCTAGGTTCAGATTCCGGATTGTCCGGTCAACCTCCGCAGGGACCTTCTTGCGAGGGTAGCCCTTCAGCTGAGAAGGCAGACAGAGAAAGAAGAGAAGGCTGAGAGAGCCGCATCCAAAGCCAGGTACCTCACCGTCAGCACAGGGCTTTGTGAGTGGGTGGCATGCCTGCGGGGGGGGGGGGGCACTCACCTGGGCGTAGAAGAGCAGATGCTCCTCCACGGTGAGGTTGTCAAAGAGCACGTCGTGCTGTGGACACAAGCCCAGGCTGCGGCGCACCAGGGTCATGTCCTGGGAGATATCATAGCCGTTGATGTAGGCACGGCCGCTGCTGGGGGGAAAGAGGCCTGTAGGGAAGACAGTGCCAGAAGATTTCAAACCGACCATGGAAAACAGGAACCTTCTCAGTAACGGGTGATCTGGGAGTGTGACCTGATTTAACAGAGGGTGTTGTTGTGTGTGCATTTCGACGTGTTTCACACTCCTAACCTGTCAACATGGACAGGGTGGTTGTCTTGCCAGCCCCGTTGTGTCCAAGCAGCACGGTGATCTGTCCCTCGAACATGTTAAGGCTCAGGTCTCTCACTGCCTCTCGAGTTTTGCTGCCAACATTGAACACCTGGCGGAGGGAAGAGGAAGGCCAAGATTACATTCAACATCCAGATAAGGTGTCAGTGCGCCTTGCCATGCTGTCCAGGGCATCCCCTGTCTTGGGCCCTCTGCTTCCTGGAGAAGCTCCAGTCTGGATCAGAGGTTATGGACAGATGGATGGATGGATGAGCGGATCGATGAATAGTTGAATATACTAAGTGTGTAAACACCTTCATCCTGGCCCAAAGTGATATTAACACGTGCCCTGATGTGTGTCTGTGCAGTCTGCATGTTCTCTCCGTGTTGTGTGGGTCTCCTCTAGGTCCTCCCAATTTCTCTCACAGTTCAAAGACCTCTTCATGAAGAAGGACACAGCCACCCTTATATTGGATACTCTTCTCACATTAACATCTTTTCGCATTAAGCAGATATACTGCTGATTACAGTGTGGCCCAGGCAATAAAATATTAACGTGCAAACTGCGGTGCTGATGGTGCAGAAGGATGCCACATGCACTGGGCTTATACCCAGCCAGACTCCTCATTTAGTTCCCACACTACATTTTTTCATTCTGCTTAATTATGATTCATTGACCATTTGGTTATGTAATTGTTTAGGGAGTATAAATCATTAAGCAATTCTGGAAATAATAGGGAATGAAAGATAATTGCCTCCTGCAATATTACTATTTAATGACAAAATATTTTTTAGTTAATAATCACTGCAAAAGAGCAGGTTAATATGTTAAGCGAATGAGGATAATTCAAACAGCTCTATTAAGCTTAATTAATTAGGGAAGAGCCACTGTACACAGTTATTGTCCAGGACTCTGCTGTTTGGGCACTGAGTGCCTGTCTACTGTTGCCATGACTACCGCAAGATGAGGGTAAAGGGTGTCACTCATGCCGTACTCCTACCTTAGACAGGTGTTTGATCTTGACCCCAGGGACCAGCCCTGGCGGCTCCTCCTCTACAAACTCGCCCCATGATGCTTTCTCTGCATCTTCTTCCTCCTCCTTCTCTTTCACCATAGTCAGACGGGGGCTGCCGCACCAGTAGGAGGGCTGCAGAGGAAGAACACTGTGTAATTCAGACACTGACCACCAGGTGGTGTGCCGATTAAAGAACTGGAGAGACAGAGAGATACAATTCCAAAGATGGAGCAGGAGCTCTGGTGTGGTGCCTGTGAGTTTGTAAATTTTACTAAAACTCCAGCTGCACTGAGGAGCAAAACATTTGACGCAAGCAAGTCAGTTTGATAGTGCCTAGCTCGTGGAGAATGAGCTCTTCATGGATCAAACAGAAACAATACGGAGGCATAAATGCAAAATCATCAGTTAATGTATACTTAAAGTGGTACTATGGTGGATAACTTTCATATCAACGTTAAAGCTCATAATGGAGAACAGTGCACGTCAGGGTAAAAATCCAGAGTCTTTGGCATCTCATTTCCTGCTAACCTGCACAGGCCAGACAACCCACAGATTTACAGTCATCACTGACCTCTGACTGTCACCACAACGGCCAAGGTCACGTGTCGGAATGGCTGCCGTCCAGCGGCGCTCCCATTCAGAGGTCACTAAGTGTCCCGAGGGGGCCGCCGCACCTGACATTCACCGCGACATGCCTCAGATCCACCGCTGTCTGTTTATCGAATGCGCAGATCAGACGGTGACGCTATCATGCTGACCGTACTCGAGAGGCTTCGCTTCCTGCACCGTCTGAGGAAACACACTCTGGCGACCTTTGACCACGTCACTGCTGAGAGCGCCCAGACTGGTGAGATACGGTTACAGCAATGCGACAGATGGGAAGACTTCACAGAGGACGACTACAGCTACTCAGAGGGGAAAAAAAACCCCACAGGATCTGCCTGTTCATCTATAACAACCGCTGCCATAACAAAAACATGACCACCATGACCCCATAACCAGTCCTCAGTGAGCTTGCAGATGGAACCACGGTGCCAAACCTCACATAACCCACTTTGAAACAGTTTCTATCTGTGTGGCATGACCTATACCAAACACCAGTCTATTAATCTGAACTGTGTATATTACTAGCTGTGCTTACTTTAACTACAGCATTGTTTTGTGTAAACTGCACAGTTTTTTAACTGTATATTACCAGACTGGGTAGTGTACACTTTATTCTGCTTACTGAACAAATCAGCTTACAAAACAAAGTTTTCAAAACACAACCTCAGCTCAGAGGCTGGAATTCAGACACAGCCAAATGAAGGCAGGAGACCGGCAGCTCTCAGACACCGGGGTAAGTGAACATATCTGCTGTGTCTAGCTGCGAAAAGTGAGGAACATACGAATGACATGAGGCGAGAAAGATAAAGCTCGGAGCTGGGGGATGGGCAGGAGGGTAGAGAAAGGGAAGAAAATGGAACGCAGGATTAGGCTTGGGAAAGGGTGTCAACTGGAATGGAACGAGAGAATGATGGGGGCGGAGCAAGCAACAGATGGGGAGTGTGGGAAACGCACGCGGAGGAAGTGCTCAGGAAGCCAGAAGGGAAAGGACAGAGCGAAAGGAGGAGACGAGCGGGCTGACAAACGAGCAGCTACATCCAAACGCATCGGTATCAGGACCCTCAACACCTCCACCCACCGATAAAGACAAAGGCAGCAGAAGACAGCGCTGTTCCTTAGAACCCCCAGCTCAGTTCCTTTTGACGAAAAGGTTACGGTGCCTGACAGAGTTTATGCCCAGGCAGAACCTGGAGCTTCATCACACAGGGGTAGCTTGGCGTGGGCTATTGTTCCTGATCTACTGGCAGCCACCCGGGTCTCGCACACACAGATCGCTATCCCCTCCTTCCCGGCACTGAAGCATAGGCTCCCATGTGACACCTCCCCTTCTTCAAACGGGACAAGGGGATGGGGTCCAGCCAGCACTTCCTGAGCGTGAGGGCTGAGCGCTGCCGCTATGATAAGCGGCTCTTTCCTGATTGAACCGATGAGCATTTCCTTCCACCCCAAACTCACGCAAGCACGTGTCAAGCTTCAGAGGGAAGGCTAATCTCTACCCCCCCCATTAGCCCGTGTGACCGCCACTGTCATCTGTCCTGTCTCAATCTGGTTGTCAAAGTGTCACTTTCGGGGATCTTCTTGTCCCTCGGGAATTCTATAATGGGAAAATTCATGGCCTTCCTCCTGGGAGGGGTCAGCCAGTGCAGCACATCCTCAGAATGACAACGGGAACACACCCTCCTGTAGGCCGCCCATCACAGAAAGGTTAAGGTCAGGGATCACGGCGCCGCAGGCGTAGTCACTGTGTTTTCTCACGGAACACAGCACCGCTCAACACATCCACAGACACTGAACTCCGTCCACAAGGCTGGAGCAATTCCACACATAAACGGAAAACGACAGACCGAGGCACTACGTCGTCTCCAAATGGACACGGGGAAAACGACGTGTGGGATAACATACCAGCAGAAAGAAGTAGCAAGGCAGCGGGACGCCGTACTCCCCCGGGAACACGGCCTCCACATACCAAGCCACCAGGGCATACAGCACAGCGTCCAGCAACAGCATCCCCAGCACCTGGGCCAGGGAGAAGTCGTCGTCCACGGTCACTGGCTCAAAGAGGTTACTCCACTGGATCCCAGTACCTGAGGTCAAGAGGTCAGACAAGCTATCTTGGGAACTTAAGAGAAAGTCAGAAAATGCCTTTTGGCAACACACCCACACATACTCAACACATACTTATGTTCTAATGCAGGGTATGTGATACTCAGTCTTCATCTTTGATACCTGTCATTTTCTATTTGCTTTTACAGGTTGGGCCATGGAATAAATGCCAAGCAAGCCCATAGACCCAAGAAGAACTTGTGAGGGAAAGGTCAAGGAAATGTCAGGGAAACGTTAAAGAAACATCAGGGAAGGACAGGGCAAGCAGCCACAGGCCCCATGCCTCCCAGAGCCTATACCTTTGCCCTCGAACTTGCCCACCAGCTGGGCACCTATGGCCATGGCGACATTGGAGATGAGGCAGGCGGAGGTCTTCTGCACGTGGGTCAGCAGGTCATAGCGCGGGGACAGGAACACGTAGGGGATGTAGGTCAGGAAGTAGATGAAGCCGCCAGCTGCTGCCGCCACATTGGCTGAGGGGTGAGGAGGGGGCAGGGCATATAGAGGGACACAATAAGCAAGAAGGAACTCCTTCGGGCGCCAATTAATCTCCTCATTGTACCACCCATTCCCTGAAACGCACGTAGCATTTCTGCTTTCGCATGCTTCTTACAGACATTTTCATAGAGTTTCATTGGCTGTGGCAAAAACAACTTTGCTGTGACGCCAATTGGACTCCGAGAGATGCCGCACACGAGGCCTTTCCTCGGCTGTGGATGCAGGGGCGACGTCAGTAAAGGAGGCTGATTATTACCGTTTACTAGCGAACTGCTAGAAATATTACCACCCACAGCCAGAACAACGCTCGCCACGATCACTCTGACCTTGAACACAGTGCTCTGCTAAATTAGGCAACACCCAAGCCCAAAAAACTGCCTCTCTCTCCTGGCTTTTAAGCAGTACCATAACACCACTGCGTGTCTCGTCTCAGTCTTTTTGCATCTCACACCCCTTTCCAGCATCCTGGGTCTCAAAGCGCACCTTAAGACATCAGTGTCACATTCCACATGCTTCCCTGAGTCTCAAGGTGGAAATCAGCCATTTTTAACCTTGAACACTCAGCCAGAGCAGGCAGCCTTTCAAGACCAAAGCAGGCAGCTCATCCGTTAGCCTTTACACTCTTTAGCAGTGGAGGACGCACACCTATGCACATCCCCGCGGAGCAGGCACTCGGCTCACGTATGTACCAGCGATCACTGTGCTACTGCACCATCTTACAGTTCTGTTTTTTAAATCTCTGTATAAAGCCCTCTGACTGCTGTTCCCAGATTTCTGGACCCGTGTCAGACAGGAATTAACATCGCCACTGCAGGCGCTGCCCCTCAGCTGCGTTAAAGACCCCCTCGGGTGACTGCCGGGAGGACCTCCCGACAACACAAGGTAACACAATGGCGCAGAGACTCAGTTCGTTAGCGCCCCTTAAGACACACAAAAGGCTCTTGTTCTTCCACGGCACAGCGGGAAGAAAAGGTGATCAATTTTTGGATATTTTCCAAACGGATCCCCGCGCGGCTTGACGGCGGGCTTTCTTGGAGTCTCTAACTGATGCAGCGCAGCAAAAACTCAACCGTGTTTGAAGAACATGTAGGAGACAAGAGCAAAGCACACAGGGTTTAAAAAAAAAAAAAAACCCAGAAAACATTTTATTTTCCAGCACGAAATAAAAACAGCAGCATGTCTAATCCCCAATGCAGAAAAAGCTTGTGCAGACATGTGCACGCGCGAGCAGGCAGGCAAACTGCTGAAAAGTGACGCAGTCTTTCAAAGAGAATGGCTCAGTGTACCACATTTGACCTCTAACCCCAGCACTTCAGTACCGTCTACTGGCATAAAAACACCATCTAGAGCGTCTAAACACAGCATCTGCTAAGAGCAGATCGCCGGGGAACCGAGGTCAATGCTGCGTCCTCCTGCTCACTTCAAAACGAATGTGGCCCGCAGGACAGACAGACCTCTGTGTTTGCAGAAGGGCCGCTGTGAACGCGTTCGCCCATTAGACTGTGTGCAAACACAAGCCGCTTCCAAGAGGCGAAGAACCCCAGAGGCTTTCCATCCAGTTTCGTTCCCTGACATGGCCAAAAAAAGATTCCACTTCCAATCTATTTTGCCCCCCCCCCCCTTTTTTTTTTTTTTTTTTTTTATATAAACGGTTTCTGCCCCCTACTCTTGTTTTTTCCATCTACTCTTCATCCCACAAAACTGGTGTGGTATGGCATTACAGGGCACACAGATCAAGAGACAATTATTTCCATATTGTGGAATCATAAGCCACTATCTATATAAGTGAATTGCTCCACAATGTAAACAATGGCAGATACCAGACAAACAGAGGAGGGGGAGAGGCACACGCAATTAGACTTGCCATGCGTGGAGCAGCGAGAGTATGCCCACCTTTGGAGAAGAACACACTGATCATGAAGCTGAAGTTGATGGTGGAGACTGCAAAGAGCAACAGGAAAAAGAAGACCAGGGTGGGGTCGCTGTAGGTCAATACCGCGCCGTTGGGGCTGACCTGGAAGGAGCGGGAGCAGCGTACATGAGTACGGCCATGAGACAGCGTGCGACAACAAAACCACCAGCACAGACTGAGAAGATGCCTGGACATATGCAGACGTACGCGCACAGACAGGAAGTGCAGACGTGCTCCGATGAAAGGGGACAGCGTACCGGGACCACCCCTCCGCCCATCAATGCGCGGAAGGGGCACTAGGCGACACCCACCTTGACGCAGAAGAGCACTGTGACGAAGAAGATGGAGATGGAGAGGAAGAGGAAGAACATGAGGAACCAGGCGGTCCAGTGAAGTCCATTACTCAGGCCCATCATTCTCATGTATTCCTGGAAATGAAGCCATGACAAACATGAACCTCACAACCAGGACAGAGCTCAGATCCACATGAGCCTTTCATCAATTCACCTATATACATATATACAAAAGTTATTCATTTCAGGAAACAAAATACATATACACTGATGAGCCAAAACACGACGACAGCCTCTTAGTAGAACAGCAGCCATACATACAAGACACATATAAAAGTATAAATGAGGAAAGCGATATAAACAGACAGGTAGATGCTGAGAAGATACAGGAGTGCTGAACGCTCCGCGCTACTAATCTTGACGAATAGCCCAATGACATGCTTTGGTTCCAGCAGGATTATTCACCTTGCCATGTTACTAGGAGTATATGCAAATGGTTTGAGGAGCATGACAATGACTATAGCTCACAAAGTTGGGGGGGAAAATAAATAAATAAAACCCTTAGTAGGTAGTCATGCAGCCAAGTAGCCTGGAGCATTCAACACAGCTGCTTCTGGTCAGCATGTACTTGTCCATTTATATCCCCTTTGTCATCTGTACCTTTATAGGTGCACCATCTGGCTGCTGTTCTACTAGCAGGTGGTCATAATGTTTTGGCTCATCGCCATATGTCTATTATATATACACAATTTAAATAATACATTTTCTATTTTATTCATGCACGGTCATATCTCTGGGGTAATTGAGTGCCTTAGCATTCATATTAAAGGTACAGCAGTAACGTCCATCTCGGGAAGGGACCTTACAATTTCACTACCACAGCTGCTCAAATCAACACAATCACCGTGACCCATATATCGAAAGATGGAAAGGTGAAGGTAAAGTGGGTGTAGTTATTGTTAAGGACGGGAAAAAGAAAGGTCTGCATCACAGGTGGGCCGATGTCTTCAGCTCCTTCATACACAGGGGGTCTGGACAGTTATGTATTAATGGATAAGCACGGCTCCTGTGATTTTATCAGAGAACCTCTCTGAACGCTGAATGAACATAAAGACAGACAATTTATAAACTTTTATTTCTGCATTTCTGCTATTCGGGGATTGGTAGGCTCTTTAGAATTCACAGCAAAAAAGTCAAGTTAAGTTTGGCTGTGGGTATCCCAAGGCTGTCTTTTTCTGGAGATCTGATTGAACGAAACGTGGCAGAGAGAGACAGTAAAATTGACACACAGACACATGCACGCACCTTCAGCTTCTTCTCCTTCTCCTGCACCACAGCGCGGACGATGTTGAGGGATGTGTAGGTGAAGCTGAGCACCAGCAGCAGGGGCAGCTGGTTCTGGATGGCCAGGATGAAGACGTCATAGATGAAGGGCGGGAAGGGGAAGCGCGACAGGAAGACGTGGGTGCGGAGCAGGAGGGCGTCCGCCGCCGTTCTGTTGTAGGCCCGCATGATGGCCCTGTCAACTGCATGCTGCACCGCCAGGAATCCCTCTCTGTAGTATCCTGAGCAGAGCCGAGATGGACCACTTTCACAAGCCGGCGGGAGGGAGTTGTTTCTGGTAATTTCATTATTTCGCCTATAGAAACAGCTGGCTCTCTCCTGAAACACACTACGTGTCCACACTGAAACGACCCTAACTCTGCTAACTGCCGTAAAAAATTGGATTACAGGCATCACAAACATTGAGTTGACCTTTTGGGCGACTGCCAGATTTCATACCCCCGACATTACGACAACATATATGTTCTAATATGCTTTTCTAATCCTCATTTATTTTCCCATGAATCACTGGTGCTAAAATCAGTAAAGTGAAGTACAAATAAAGCCAACTTGCTCAGAGTGAATTTAATTCAACTGCTGACTTGAAACTATGATTCAATACTTTTTGGTCACGAAAACAAAATAAGCATTACTCAGTTTATATCTCAATTACAGTAAACATGTTAAAGTCAGATTTTGATGGGTATCCCCTTTCAAAATTGGTCACGAATAAGAGTGTATGACACAAAAGGGGTTTTTAGGTCAAAATCATCCCCGTACATAAGCAAAAAAAAAAAAAATCAGAGTCTTCAGTTTAGTTCTGCTATGCAATGCAGCTCCCAACCCAGAGGGGGCGAACTTTAAGACCACTGCCAGCATATATGGGCTCCAGTTCTGCACCAAACTGTCTGATGTTGCTATTTCTTGCCTTGGTCAGATCATTCTAATTCCCTGACTGTGGAGCTGGGAACATGAGCCGAACCGAGCCCCCCGGGACTGGAGGGGAGCGGCACGGTTTGTGAGGGTTGCCATGGAAGCCACCACCACACAAAGGGCAGCCACAAAGCAATGCTTGCAATTAGAAAATCACATGATCTAGATGTTTTTGTAAAATGCTACTTCCCTTTTCCTTTTTTTGGAGTCCGAGTCCAGAATTTTTGCATTATACAAACATTAGAAGTATATTTTGTTGATCGCTTAAAATAAATCTTCCGTAAGAAATACAAAATTTTCAAAGTATCAGCCTCCGCGGGTCATAAAAAAAAGCCCTGGAAAAGGCCGGTGACGTGACTGACACACAGAAAGAAGAGCCGTTTCGACACCCAACTTTGTTTCTAAGGGCACAACAGCGCATAAACAAAAGCCACCTGATGTAAACGGAGCAGAACCTCAAGTACCAAGAAGCTCACCTGGCGTGCCACCCTGTGGGTCATGTTGCTCACGGGGGCCCGGAAGTTGGAACAGGGGGAAGAGGCTGAGAGTATGCCAGTCCAGGTCATTGTTAGGGTTCAGCTCCACCTTCTCCCGGGCTGGGGCGTTGCGGGGACTGTACTTGAAACGCAGGTGGTAGTTCACCTGGAAAAAGGGGACAGCAAGGCCAGGGCCACGAGGGTGAGAGGGAGGGTAAGGGAGGGGGGAGAGGTTCATAGAAACAGGAGCACCCAGGAGCACAGGAAGTGAGCGACAAGGCGAGTACGCGTCCCTGCTGAGTATGAGGAAACAATCCTTCAGGAGTGCAGACAGGGGGCACGCCGTCACTCAGCACGCTATGACTCACACTTCTCGGCCATTTTCCCCACTCTCGCTTTTGCAAGAGGCTTCCTGAGAGCTTATCAAAACAACAACAACAAAGGAGAACGGGCAGGGGTCTCGTATCAAGCGGTCATGCGATTTTTCACACAAGGCCGTTCCAAGGAAGGTTAAGCTCAGTGCAATGACAGATCTTCCACTAAATCTCCAACACACCAGCTGCTTAAACATAACCTCCCTCCACCCTGGGGAGCCTTGCACTTTTTCAGAGTTTGATGTAAAATGGTAAGTAGAGAAGAGTTTCACCTAGAGGGAAAATATCATTGTCTTATACCAGGGAAGAGCATCAGCTAAAAGGAAAATGTCATTGGCTTATACCAGGGAAGAGCATCAGCTAAAAGAAAAATGTCATTGGCTTATACCAGGGAAGAGCATCAGCTAAAAGGAAAATGTCATTGGCTTATACCAGGGCGGAGCTTCAGCTAGAGAGAAAATGTCATCAGCTTATACCAGAGATGTACCACCAAACTGCACTGGAAAACGTCTTCCACAGACCTTCTCCGTTTGCTATTTTGAATTTGGGT
>JAACJT020000037.1:8017086-8078781 GCA_009936485.2 Gymnarchus niloticus
GACACGGTTTATCAAAGAACCCCTCCACAGGACGACCCATCCTGCCGTGCGGCCTCTTGATAAGCCCAGTCACAAGCTCAGGGCATCACCAGCGCCGTGAAGCGCTCCCCGCGCCAGACGGACAGAGATAGAGATGCGAGCAGCAGCACAGAGTGAAGTCACCGGGGCACAGCTTTGAAAGAGACATACGCGGATTGACGGGTTCGCGTCCCGGTGACCGAGCCCCATTTTATAAAGACATGCGAGTGCACGTTATCTAGCTAGGTGTCAGATCCAGGCCTCTATAAGGACCACACCCTTACTGGATAACCAGCAGGGAACAGTAAATGAAACCTGCCTGACAGGTTCTCTCAGCAGCACAGCGGCGTCCTGCTGATACAGCTGTCCATGTTCTCGTCTTTGTCGTTACCCTTCAGACCTACGGTCGGTACCCCACAAGCCCGAAAGAACAGAAGGGGGCATGTTTACTGTGTTCAGGTTAGAAATCCATCTGTATTCTAGCTGCTTATCCTGGCCATGGTCTTGGGGGTGCCTTGGGCCTATCCAGGCACATCGGGCACAAGGCTGGGGTACATCCAAGACGGGATGCCAGCCTATCTCTGGGCACAATCACACACACACTCATACATTATGACCAATTTTAGAGATGCCAACTAGCCTAAATATATGTCTATTTATTATGGAAGGAAACCAAAGTACCTGGACGAAGCCTGTGCGACACACGCGCCCAGCAGAGCCCCAATCCAGGAGGTGTGCAGTAACAGCACTGCCACCCAGCTACTGTGTCGGTGGGCTGTACAGCCCTGTTAAAACTACACCTTGTACCAGCTGCTGCATAGTTCAATCCACTCCCCTCCATTTAGTCATTTTTACCAGTTTGCATGGCCACATCTGTTAACTGTTGTGACATTTGAAACATTTTTTCGCAGCAGCGAACATATCTAAAAGTCCACTATGGCCAGAAAAATCCTTTCCTCCTCAGCAGACAGATGAAGGTTAAATCAGCTGACATGGCGGACAGTTCGCTGATTAGAAGTCCACGTAGGGAGCACCATATGCTCACGCTGCCTTCTTCGACATGTCCAGAGATTAACGGTGCGGCCAGATAACAGTACTGTATAACATGCTAAACTGTCAGAAATGGGAAACAGGCATGTGTGAACAGAGTCCCTGCTAAAGTCTCCTCGTAATATCAGAACAACACTTAAGTAACGTTACGTATACGTCGGCCGTTCAGAAATAAAGCTTGTGTTTGGACTTCTTCCATTCTCAGAGCCACTGAGTTCAGAGCCCGCACCATGTCCTGCGAACACACAATCAACTAACTGCAATTACAGATCATTGATTGAACTGAGCAGTCCGCGACTCTGCATCTCACGCTAATATGACGAGAAGACTGAAGATGTAAACTACACACACACAGATTCAAATCTGTACAAACACTACCAGCGTCGCCCACTCGGGGATTTACATAAGAAGCCTTAGATGGACGTTGCCGTGTCGCACCATGCACTGTGATTTACTCTTCCCACATCACGTGTTCATACTGTACGTCCAAGTTTCGGAACCCCTACTTCCCCGCAGTATCACAGCCAGAGGGGCCTCACGGGAGGCTCACCCTAGCTGCGTTTATACCTTAGGTAGCTCCTTAACAGCCGCTTGTGATCCATCGCACTGTATGTAGCTTTGGACATACACGCCTATCATATGAATAAGGTGTCTATAAATATATATACATTAATTACATACATTATATACAATTAATGTATATAAATGTATAAATAAATGTACTGGAACCCATCCACCAGTCAGCAAACGGCACTCTTTTGGTCCCCGCCTGGGGCTGACCTGAGTGGATGGCCATCAGACCCAGGTTCCTCTGCACATCCTCGGCTACCTGCCGAACCACGTTGGAGTTCCCGGGCACATAGGCGAACTGGAACCTGCCGACGGAAAGCGGGAAGGGCAGGCGGCCCACAGAGTAGCTCTCGTAGAGGGTGCCATTGGGGTAGGCGGTTGAGTGGACTTTTTGCCGGAGGACGATGAGAATTGCAGAAAAGAGGAGTGGTAAGGCGACCTCCACCAGCGTGACCAGGATCTGTCGTTTCTACGGGCCAGAGGAAAAAGGAAGTAGGAGAACAGTCAAGACAGGGTGTGTGACCAGGTGTTGCTAATGCCTTAGCCACATCACCCACAAGAAAGTTTAATGGCTCCTGTGTTACAGAAGCATTCTGGGTAGGACTGATGACCAGAATTCCCCAGGATGAGCCTAATGTACACAATACAAATGCTGCAATATAAAAACACACACAAAAGGTCCAGAATAATGCAGTAATGTAAAAACGCAGGCTTTGGAAAAGTGCAATGTCCCACACATATGGCAACACAATGTTCCATCTTAAACCACTAACCCTAAACAAAGGATATATATGCCAATCTGCAAGATATTAAAGAAGGTAAAATGAGGGAAGTTACAGTTTTGGGGGGAAAAGATTGTGGCCTCAGAGGAAACACGCATATGATATGTATACATAAATGGTAGTCTGTCTCTAAACAGTCAAGGACCTTATCTCTACTTTTCTGTTATCCCTAAACTTTTTATTTTGGTACGTCATTGAGATTCCCTCGGGAATATTAGCATAGTACTGCTCAGGGTGACTTTAAGATGAGCGATTCACAGTTAATCCTAAGAAGAAATACAAACTTATGAAATGAGCAAATGGTGATAAATACTAATCGGAAAAGATATGGGTGCTTGCTTCCACTTTCCAGATTGTGCTGACATATGACAGTACAGGCATGTGATCACAACAAATTCAGCAAAATACAATTTGTGACACGACATGTTCAAGTGCAACTGAAGCACAATCAACAAGGAGCAGACTGCGAATCGAGTCGTCCGCTGTGCTGGGGGATGATCCGACTTCTACCTGCTGAACGTAGTTTTTCCAAAGGAGCAGACCGAACTGCTGCAGCACAGCCATCTCCCAAGAGCCAGTGGAGGCGATAGCAGAGTCTGCTGGGAAAAGACGTGGCAGAGATGGCTTATTAATTATCACCGAATTGAAGCACAGCGGAACGACAGAGAAGGAGAAGTGACGGAGACCGTCGTAGTTTTAGCAAATAGCAATACACAAAAAACAAATTACAAGCTGCCAAAGAAAAAGGGAGAACAGAGAATGATCGTAGATCCAGTGCTGCTAGTGTACTGTGACTCTCTGCTGGATAAGATGAACAGAAAATACTGTATATGAATTGACAGACAGATGGATGACTTGAATCTGCATGGACTGTGTGCCTCAGAATTATCTCAGCACTGCACATTAGACTAATAGCTCTACAGGAACAGCTAAAATGTCGTAAGTGATATTTTGGGCACTTCAAGAACCACCGGAGGAAATGGCAGGCTGTCTCAGGATCTAATAAACGGCAAGACTGAAGAGAAGTAAACACAATGACATGTAACCAAACAGGTATGGCAGAACTGGGCACATGCTACGGCCAGACCAGTACAGACTGCCATTAACAAGTGAAGACATCCACTTTAACCCTAACCATTATGGACATTACAGATGAACAAACAAAATAGTCCAGGATTGCCCATTAAATAATGCAGTGAGTATTCCACTATCTTGAATGCACAGGAAAGACACCCAGGTATGCAAAGCATGCTTTGGACTGGAGTCACAAAACAAACACCTCTGAGGGTATTTGCACAATGTTTCATAAACAAAATGGAAGACGATAAGGAGGAACCAAAAGTAGATTACCTAGACCAATATCCCAAGACACAAACTTCCCATGCTAAATTCACTGTTCTAGTGACTCTACTTTCTTAAAGACTTTAGGGAACATACAAAGTCTATTCAGTATTTTTAATCTCTTAAACCATACAAAGTGAAGTAGGATTGACTGTCCCAGAGGGGTTAACGTTTGTTTGTGTGCTTGATTGTATTTGTTTTAAAAACACACCAAATTAAGTAAAGCTGTTTTAGAAAGGCAACTCTGAATGTATAATCCCAAACGTTAATTCCCTTACACTCGGTAAGGGTTAAGACAACATCCATACCTGGTTAGTAGGTTAGCAGCAGGCGTACAGAAGCTGAGCTACCCGTTGTTTTAAATACAAAATGTTTTTGCACATCTAAACATGACCTGTTTTAATTAGAAGTCATTCCAGAGTAATATTAAATGCAATAAAAGAGGTTAAAAGACGTCATAATGTAACCAAAAATCCAGTCTTTGAAAGGCACCGTAATGAAAGGCGACGCTATCGTTTAAATAAACTTCAGATTAATTATTTGTAATATTTCCCTCATTGAAGTGACATTTATTTGTGACGGTACAATGATGGTTTTGAATTATTAAGCGTCTCGCTTATTGAAATTACCACCGTACGTTCATAAAAAGAAGTGAAATGCGTTCGAAATAGAAGCTTACAATCAATGTATAAAGCCAGTATATAACTAGCCCTATCAAATTAATAGACATGTTTTAAATGATAAAAATAAAACAGAATCGAGCAATGTTTCCGTTCTTTTGTCTCTACGTGGTGCTGCCATCTCCATCTCTACGTACAGCAGGCTGCTTACCTCCCACTGCCTCGGCCTGCATCGATTGGATGAAACGCCTGTCAATCCAACGCTGCTGGCCCCGAGGAACAGAAGGACAATATGACAACGTATGCGGTGTCTAATAGTCTTGGCACAGCTTTTAACGAAACATATATTACAAGAACAACTTACCTTTTAGTTCTGTCGCTGTTAATCGCGGTATAACTTCATGGGACGGGCCTTGTAGTCGACTTGGGGGGGGAGAAAAAAAAAAAAAAAAAAATGTCTTTTTATGGCGTGAACATGGAAAAATCACACGGCTTCAACTTGGAGAAACGCATTCAGGCGAGTAGTCCTTGCATTTACAGGTGTCCGGTGCGAGGTTCGCCCCCGATCCTTAGATGCAAGGATGACATTGCACCAAGCGCAGACAGAGCTCGTGCTCATTGTGCGAATGACACCGGCGTCAACACAAGATCACGTGAGCGCCGCGGTGTCACGTGGCCGGACTCGCGTAGCTCAGCGTTCTGTTCGCGTATTCTGCCTTCTTTGAGGGTAATTTAAATTACACCGTGCAGCAGCCTGTGTGACCGTGTACGGGAAAGCAATCTCGCCTTTAAACGTTACACAATCGCCTAGCTGTAGAAACGTTACACTTGACTGTTTCCTCACTCGCAGACTTTGATAAGTCATAACTTAAACGGCTTAGATAACGAAGCTGAAAACATCACGTGATCGGGGACATCGTCATGAAATGTAATGCCCAGAGCAGTGCCCGTAGTATCCCGGGCATGTCCGCTCGACAGCTGTTGTTCTAGGAGATAGCCGTACCTGTAACCCTAAGCCAAAACAGACAGATGTGATAAAAACCAGATTTATGCTTCAGTAGAAAAGATCAAGTCTTTGAAACAAGTTTACGCTTTCGAAATGTTTATTGGCGATTATATACAGTCAGTTTCGTTACCTGAATTGTAGATGGGTCACGCCACAATGAGCTTTGCTTTGATAAGGATGTGCACGCAAAGACACTTTTCAGTCGGAGCACTGAGTCTATATCAAGGCAATGACTAGATTTTTGGCAGTTCATCTGTGGCCTCTTTACAGATCCCAAGAATACCAGCTGAGGATACATATTAAAAATGCAACCTTTCACATATACAAGCAGAGAACCACAAGATCACAGAAGCACATGGATGCCATACCCTCAGCCACACCACAGCAGTGTTCATTTACTTTAGGATCCTGCAGAATCTCAGGCTTCAAGTTTAAGGCATTGTGTCACAGTTTCTTACAAATATTTACACAATACATTCTGTGTAGAAGAATTATTTACAAATCAGTCAATGCTTGGCTGACAGACTGCTCTTTGCTGCACAGCTTAATACAGTACTTCTTAAAATCACAAGCAACAGCCTCAGTGTGAGGTCAACGTTCATTTGTTCATATACACTAACATTTAAAGTACTTGCTTGATGTAGTGCAGCAAACGGCACCAACTTCCCCCACAAAAAAAAATATATATATATATATATATTGAAAAATTATATAAGTCACGGGCATTAAACCACACACAGCCATTGGAGATGCAAGGGGGACGAACTCCCAGCTACGATGCTGGAACTGATGTAGCAAGCCAGTCAGCTGTGGCAATGAATACCCCTAAATCTGTCCTACCATGAGGGGAATCGAGGTTGGGCTAGCTGCACAGATGTAGGCAGAGAATGTATTGTGTTCAGCTGCCAGTGTAAACCTTAAAAGCATAGTGTATTCTACATATGTACTTAATACATAAGATGCCCAATTCCCAAATTCTGTTCCACAAAACACCAGCCCACTGCATCTTTAAGAACACACCCCCCAAACTCACAATCGCTACACCAAGTTTTGTACCTGTAAACATTTAAAAAAAAAAAAAAAAAAAAAAAAAAAGCCTTTCTTAAAAGCCACAAAGCCTGATCTCTAATCAAACCACCCTCTTCACATCAGAAACACAGTCTGACAGGGGTCTTCTTCACAGCTCTCTGCTCCTGATGAGTCTTATCGCCGAACAATACTTAGTGAAAGGACTCTGATCAAAAAATCTCAATTTTGTAACGATGCTTAAAACCAAATTAGCAGTGCATTTCTGAGGTGCTCATTGATTGTTGATACTAATGCAAGTCTGTGGCATCAGAATACTGATAAAGCCCTGCCAAGGCTATATTTTCCAGTGGTTTCTGCATCAATGCTAATCCAGAGGTACTTCCAAAATGCAGGATGACATCACCCCAGCAAATCAATGTACGCAAAGGGCTTGTAGACAGGCGGTCGACTCCAGGAACAACTGTTGTCTTTTAGACCCTTAGAGTACTGAGTAGAGTACAGTTTGTTCATTTTAGGCCTCCCTATAAATTTCACTCTTTCCCTGCAGGTGGAGAAATGATTCATGAAAGTGCTCCAAGCCCCCGAAAGAGCAGGTGGGAACGGGCTGTGAGTCCCACACACCTAGAGGCTGAGAAAGCCTGCACCACCGGCCTCCCCCCCCCCACCGTGTGCAGCCACGTTCTTCCTTTTCACCTGCCTTCGGCCGAAGCGCTTGGCCCTATCTGCGGCCACCAGGGGGCAGAATCCTGGTGAGACCAGGACGGAGGATGCAGTCAGGTTGGGGAGGGTGCATGAGATGAGGGAGGCGGGCGATGAGCAGGATGATGATGATGGACTGATGCTCTGCACAGAAGAGTAGCCAGAGCTTTGGAAGTCGATTCTCTTCAGTCGAAGTGAAGGCTTTGTCTTTCGCGGGAGCTCCTGGTTGGAGTCCTTGGGGCAGGCGGACACACCGCCGTCCCATTCGCAGAGGCTGTCCTCGTCGCTCGAGAGTGAGCGGCAGTGTTCTCGCGAGTCTGTGCCCTGCACCTCGAGGCTTAGCTGGGTGCCAGGGTTCAGGGCTGTCGGTGGCAGAGAGTCACCTTTTCATTACACTGAGTAATGTGTCCATCTCTCTGTAGTAGCAGGAAGGCTACTGTAAACTCTGAAATGCCTCACAGTCACACACAGCTGAACTGCTATCATAAAAACCAAACTCACTCACTATCATTAAACCCAAGATTTCCCATCAATCCCCCGCCACTCACCCTCTCCATCCCGCTCCCCTTCGCTCTCCTGGTCTCCCTCATATCCGGAGCAGGAAGTGTCCAGGCTCCAGTCCAGGATGTCCCCGAGCAGCATCTCCTCCTGAGTGGACAGCTCGGCTGTGGGTGTGGCCACAAAACTGCCCCTGTGGCTCTGCGTGCTACCTTCGGCTCGCCTCCTGGTTCAAGGAGAGGGAGGCGACTGGCTCAGGCATCACTATCAGCTCATCATGGCTAACCTCAGTTAACGTTGCTACAAGTGGGGAAAGACGGAGGGAAATGGGTTCGACTCCACACACACACACACACACACACACACACACACACACACACCTCTTGCTGCTGCTGGTGGGGGAGGACAGGAAGGTGTGTGGGTCTGCAGGGTCACCGGCACCATCCAGCCCCTCCACTTCCTGCTCCGGCTCGGGGATCTCCAGCAAATGGCAGAGTTCTCTGAACCCCATCACCTGCAATGGTGGAATGCGGGTCGGGGGTAAAACCCACACGGCAATACTCAGGAAGCTCGGAATCAGCAACAACCCAAAAAAAAATATATAGGACGACTCGAAGATAAAAAGTAAATGCTTTCAGTGTGAGTACTGATGAGCACATCAGTTCTCGGTCCCGACAGACCAGCTAGCTGCCATGCTTTTGAGAGTCTCACAGAAGACGGACCCCACCTCTTCTTTGCTGATCTGCTGGTAGGCCTCATCCTCGAACCTCTGCTTCACCCCCATCAGAGACACGTGCCTGTAGTCCATGGGCACATCTTGGCTAAAACTGAGGATCGAAAAGGGTCACAGACGGAAGGAATAATGGATATTCAGTCACTTATGTACACCTGGGGCAACAGACAAACCTAGTTTCAAATAGCCTAATCTTTCCTTAGGCCATCATTTTTTGATATTCTGTTTCACAAACCTGCCGACCCGACTGATTTCCTGCCGAAAAATAAACCGTTTTAATTAAAAATCATTTTAATTTTCACCACCAATTTCACATTTTTGGTGCAAAGAAAAATTGCCAGTGTATTCTGTAAAGTATGGTACTCTAAGCACATCTCTGGCTAATAGCTCCCTCCAGATTCTGCGGTTCTATAATTGAGTGCACTTCTAAACATGGGTACAGAGATGGGTAGGCCTAGTCACCACTATTTCTCTATCCATATTCTGCATATTCACAGAAAAACTACTTCAAGTATTCGAAAGGTCCCGAAAACAGATACCGATGATGATAACGGTGTTATCAGTGATGTTGGTGCACTGTTACCATCAAATGTGCAAATCAAACAGGCTTGTGTGAGCTCACAGGAGGCCATCATTTTTTTTTATTTTTTTTTTAAACACGCCCAACCACACATTAGACATTTTTCTTTTTACTATTTGTGCCGACCGTCAGTTTTTTTTCCATGAAACAAAAAAAGGCCTTAAAGGAGAAATGAGGCATAACATTGAGGACCAGTACGCAATGGATGGAAGGACTCTGATTCTGGTGGGCCCTCCTGCTCTGACTCAGCCCTGCTGCAGAGCATGACTCATCCCCCCCACCCCACCAAGTCCGGTCACCTCCAGAGAAAGGCATGCATCTGTAGCAGCATTCTTTGATTACAGGGCTACTTCGCTTTCAAATGTCAGCGCTATACAGCATACTGAAGTGAGATCTTCACAGCATCCTCCTGAAGCAAGATCCTGTCCCGCTTCATTTTAAAACATATAAAGCAGGCTGCACCCACGAGGCTTCAAGTTTGATGCTAGACACCACCTTCCTCGGACAGCAAGTCCTTTCTTTACTGCATCTCAATTCATTTATCTGGTCTTTAACGGGCCCCCAAACGCTGACAGAGGCTGAGTAGAAACAGTACGCAGTATGCTCGCCCCGGGGAGCGGACAAATGGGCAGTATTAAGTAGTCTGAGGGAAACATGCCAGTGGGTGGGGGCGATGCTCCAGACTGCCACCTGCTGTAGAGCCCTGTTCAGTGCAGCCTTTTGAAACTGCCACAGTTAAGAGTCTTGCAAAAGAAGGGAATTTAGGGCAACATTTTAAGGTGGACTTAAGGTAAAAGCAGAGTAACAGCGGTGGATGGCACACTCTTCCTCAGAGGAAGAGGAAAGCCCAAGAGACATCAGTAACACTCCTACTGAAGCCATTATGGCAAACGGAACCACTGTAACTGGTTTCTCTCAATCTTCCCACTCCTTCTGTGGCAGAAACACAAACCTACTAAAACGATCATCCACTGTTTCGGGTGAAAGAAGCGAGTCCTCAACGTGTGGCGGTGGGGGTCCCGTACAGTGAATGGGACCCCCACCTCCTGCCTATGGAGTTGCATAAGGGCTAAAGGAGCAAAGGTCATTAACCTGCACAGATCCACAGACCCCTAGAGTGTCACTGCGTTTCAGGTTTCTAAGCATCAAAATGACTGTTCCAGTAAAATATACTCTACAGTCTCCCAAGGAAAAGAATTAGCACAGGTTCCCCCCCCAGGCCTTTAGGGCACCCCTGCACCTTAACCTCAGCTGCTTCTTATTCCACCTCTCACGTGAGAAGAGAGAATGAACATTAGTCAGGTCGATGGTTCACAAACCTTCTGTCAAGCACCGCTTTAGTTGATAAGTATTCAAAGCCCCAATATGCACACAGATTACATAGCACACATTGAACCCCCCCACAACTGACTCAGATCATATTGACATCACACCAAATATTATGGGTCGACACTGAGGCTGTTTGGTGTTCACCCTGAGCACACGTTTCATTTAACGTCAGTCCTCGTGTTACACCCTCAGCACCACCACCCCCGTTGTTCAGGTTTATTATTCTCTAGTACACATGTGTATACAAGGAATTTGGCTTGTCACGACTTCAAACAAGCAATCGATCAATAAGGTTAGACAATTAGCAAAGATAACATGGTACGTTCACACCGTGAACGGCGAGGGCGTCAAACGTTCACTGGCTGCCCTGCCCATGATGCTAGCGAACGCTGTGGCCACTCTCCGATGTAGATGGTGTAGGCGGGGACAAGGTCGTTCAGAAGGCTAGGTCTGGCAAGCTTTTTAAAGAGGCTAGAAAGCAAACAAATGTGTACCTTATCTTTGTGTTGACTGTCGATAGGGTATAGTTTCTCAAATCGGTATTGTTGTGAGCCAGTTAATTGCATCCTCCTTAAAATCAAGCGTTCTGGAGGGAAAACGTTGCCTATAAATTGTGTTGCGCTTCTTTTCAAGTTTATCTTCTCACTGTGGATAATCGCGAGGTAGTTGCTTAAATGCAGCACTGATTTACCTGCGGCGAAGACGTCAGTACCGTTAACGTTACCGACAGTTTGCATTGTTTTGCATGCTATGGCACCAAAATTAGTATGCGATTTCATTCCTTTTTTCACAAAAATATATTATGCATTTCACAAACCCCCGGAACACCAACAGTTTCAGACACGTTGGTCCATGCCTCATTTATGTCCCTGTACGCAAACAGGGACACGTCATAAATAACTGTTAAGCCCGCTACGGCTATGATCAGTTTCTCCTCCATTATGCTTGGAAACTATGCTTTGTTCGGAACAAAAAAGTTTACACACTTGTGTTCTGTGGAGCTCACTTTACCAGAGCATTTCTACATTCCGATTGGTTGCTACAGAGCCGCGTCATAGCTCATCACCATAAAGTTGACCAGGCTTCAACTTCATTTTGATGCTCTTGGCGCCCAAATCATGCCGCGCAGCAGCTCGCCGCCTGGCGACACGCCCTCCCATAGAGAAGGGATGACTTCCGGTCGCTTTGATGCTCTCGCCGCTTGTGGTGTGAACGTACCAGTAGATGGACACAGTATCAATCAAAAAAAAGCTGAATGATTTTAATCCATGAACTTTCTCCTTCAGACATGGGCAGCTATAGACTCCAGGGAAGGGAGGAGAAGCTCGACTTACCACTTTGTGTAGAGCAGCAGAGCACTGGGGATGAGGTCCTGCTTGGCGAAGCCGGTGTGTTCAGCCAGCCGGCTCGGCCAGACAGGAGCTGTGCGGAGAAGCAGGGCCGGAGCTTACGGGTCAGGGAGGCAGAACTCTTGGTATGCACCCACTAATCGCACAGGCAGGGGTCAACCGTGCTTACCGTAGTGGTGCATGGCACGCGTGAGCAGCAGGGTGGCGCAAGCAAGCCGAGCTGGGGAGGGCAGGGTGAGGGCAGAGTAGAGGAGCGACAGCTCACAGATGTAGGCGAACAGGTGGGCGCTGCGCCTCTCCAGGGGCAGCAGGGAGAGCAAAACGTCACCATAGTCCAGCAGGGTGGGGGTCTGGTGAGGGAAACAGAGCAAAATCTTCACAAGGCTGCCTGAAGAGGCACAGTCACACATAATTACCAAGATATATACAAAGATTCATGGGTAACAGAGTAAAAAGAGCCACCATAACATCCACACACACACACTGACAGACTTGTGATGACTGCAGCAGTACTAGAGGGATGTACCACTGTGCAAAATATATAAAACATCATTGGACCATTTGCTGATCCTGAAGGAAAACGCTGACAGGGTTCAAAATGGCAGCGATCTGCTGACCAGAAACCTGGACTAAACTTCCCATCATGCTTTGAGTGAACTGCTTAAATCAGGAAGCATAGCGTGAGAGTGCCAGCTTTCAATAGACTGTGGCTTTTTTATTCACCTGTTTATTTTAAGTAGTTCTGTAAGCTCATTTTCTAATATCCTTAGAAACAGTAAGCGGTCAAAAAAAAAAAAAAAAAAAAAAAAAAAAAAAAAAAAAAACCACCCACATTCACATTTTGACAGCAGACAGGAAGAGCAGCTCCATCAATCTCAGACAGACCTGATGTGCGACCTCACCGTGACTTCATGGCATCTACATTTGACCCTGATCAGAACGTACCCGCATCTTGCCCTCCAGTGCAGAGATGACCTCGCCCATCATCCTGACGAGGTCCTCGTACTTGTATGTGTTGTCCGTGAGCCACACTGCCTCACGGATGGTCAGGATCTCCTTGCTGATGTACCTGGAATAGATCACAGGATCATTCTTTAGCTCTCTGTATTATGCTTGTGGTTTTCAACGTTATGGAATCATAAGTAGGCACAAAAACTGAAAAATGTTTAATATACAAGAACAGTAGTAGTCACTCCAGTATATTTTTATACAGCGCCTTTAACATAGTTGCCCCAAGGATCTTAAACGAAGTGTGCAGCAACACACTGTGTCTTGGCATGGAGACTAAATGGTAGATAATGCAGAAGGAAAAAGGTGGAGGACAGCAGAAGAGTGACCTTCATAAGTGACCTTCATGTACCTCCTCACTTCACAAAAGCCAGCGGAGGCAGGTGGAGAAACGCACAGACAACGGCAGAAGCAGATGTTAACTCGGCAGGCCGCTGGCAGAGCACCACCCACCGGGTACAGATGACCATGCAGGCGATGCCCAGCAGCTGAAGGCGGGCTTTCGGCACAGAGTGCAGCGCCAGATAGCGGTCCACACATCCCACTGTCACGTGCAGCGCCAGGCTGGAGAAGTCCTTCATGGTGGTCACTTCCACCAGCCAGTCCACCAGGATATACCTGGACAGGGAAGAAGGCTTCAGCTTAAAGCATGTACGTCTTATTGGTTTAACTATGGGGTGATGTAATTGGAATGTGTATTGATTTGATTGTGTCCGCGTGTGGGATTTCTTTTGATAGATTTCAGTTGTTTTATTGTATTTCTTTTAATTGATGTATAATAGATTATAAAGAAAGCACGCACATCTCGGGTGGAGGTGACGCTTAACTATGGAGGACAACGGCTCCATACGAATTGGTGATAAAAAAAATAATCAGCCATCTGTTCAGGGCTGGCCCACCTGCCACTGTGGCATCAGAACAGGGTACTTCGGGGACCCTGCTTTGGATTAACTTCTAGTCTGAGATGAATAATGCCATTTGCCTTTAAATGCTTTTACCTGCTTAAAAAGCTAAAAAAAATATGCCCCTAGAGAAATCTCTATAACATTGAGGAAAAAAAAAAAACAAAAAAAAACCCATCCTTCGAAGGGTTGTGAGCTCAGATTTAGACTTAGTCGTTAACCCTTAAATGTCCGAGCCCATTAAAGCACATTTCAGCTCATCATTATCAATATGGCTTCTTGCTTTCACTTGATCACTGCTATAGACCCGCTGCAACACCAACAACCTACCCCTGGTGACCATGTCACATGTATAAATGCCAGTTTTGGGTGGTGAGGAAGTAGTACGTCCTGGACCTGAGAAATGCCACTGATACGGGCTGGAGAGATTGCATGTACGGGGCACCAGAAGGAACACCTCCAAGCCACCAGGGGGCACTCTGCACTGGTGTAGCCAAGCCCAGGCACACCCCACCCACTCACCTCATGGTGTCGTTGATGCCATTCCGGAGCAGGTCCTTGGGCCGACGACGCTGTGGGGTAGGGGACTGGAAAAGTTGGCTCACCAGGTCGGCGCAGGCCTGCGGGTCCAAGCCCAGGGGGTTACCACTGCTGCAGGCTTTGGCCAGGGAGAGCTGGGGGGGGGATACACAGAGGAGCCACCAAGGAAAGACGTCAGCTTTCTCCACCTGATGTGAATAAACCCCCTGCATGTCCTTTCTGCAGGCACGCACATGGACTGATCTGCCATGTTTTTATTTACATCCCATTGCAGCAGTGGTCATTAGTTCATACTGTACACAGTATCCTTCCAAATTCAATAAAGCACAATGCTTTATGTAACAAGTATGCAGCACATAGCATTACTACTACTTATTATTAAAAGAAAAAACTAGTATCAATCACACTAAGAGTAATTACCAGGGCCATTTGGAATAACAAGCTGTGTACCCCCTGTGATTGGCCAATGGATCTGACATGAATACACTTAAGCCTGAACACTTCATCCTGCCACGAATTCACCCAGCAAAAGCAGGTCACGTTATTTTGCTCTTCCGTGCGGCTGAAATGTCCTTCGCTGTCAACCCCCAGAACCCCCAAGCTAATCATTTTGGAGGGCAAATAGATCTAACAGGCTTGGTACTGTCACAGCAGATAGCTGAGGTGACAGGCAGGAACCGTGAGCCTGGGGACTCACGTTTATCATGGGTTCAATGTAAACCTGTCCCTGCACATTGTGGGAGCTCTCGTGTGAGAATCGCAAGTAGGGCAGCGAGAGAAAAAGGAAAGACCAGGCATTACTCAAACCGAGCCTTTCTTACACTGCTTCTGAAGGAGAAAAAAAAAAAAAAAAAAACCCAACGCTCTTAACACGTTACGAGAGGAAGTGAAATTAAAAACAAACATACTGCTGAAAAATGGAATGCAAAGGACGGACTCATAAGTGCTAAAAGCTTAACGCGTCAAGCAGACCGGTGGCGAGACAGGGCGCATCCCGCTTACCTGGGCCTCCCAACAGCCTTTGGCCGCGTAGTCCCTTAGCGTACGTAAGCATTGTAGGTACCTGCCAGGATCCGCCATCTGCATGGAAGATCAGGCACCATATTGGCCACAATAAACAGACACAGCAGACACCGGACATGGCTGTGGCCTGTGACTGTGCCGTACGACTCACTTCTGTTATAATACGATTCATCACTTTGTTTTTTCCCCTCAACTTCAGTTTAAAGCTGAAATGACGAACACATGGCCTACTGAGTCTTACCGCCGCCCTGCGCTGGTGCTCCCAAAGCAGGTAGGAGCTTTGCAGACACCCATGCCGTGAGGACTCCTCCAGCATGGCCTGAGCCTCCGCATGTTTGTCATCATCCTGTAACACACAAGGTGAGGGCCATCAGCCAAAACAGCACACAGAGCTGCTTCCTTCTTCCCCACAGCTACACTTGTCGAATGACATTTACGCCATAGACTCAGCCAATAAGTGATAGGGGGAGGGACCATTAAAGCCCGTTTAAGTTTCCCAAAAACGATTAAATCATCTGCCAGTATTTAGTGGTAATGACCCACCATTAAGCCCATCGCCCACACACACACTCACATCAAAAAACTGGAGAACCCTCGCCAGGCAATGCAGCAAAGACCCTCTTTTCTCCTGCAGAGCACAACAGCAAGATTCCATTATGAGAAGACATGAAATAGAGCAGAATGCACGAAGAAACAGTAAAATAATCAACCCTAATCACTGCATTCCAAGGAAAACTTAACATTCAATATCCATGGTGGGAATAAGAAACAACCCGTTTCAACTCATGTCGTAAGTCAATGTTATGACAAAGAGCAGCAACTGACAAAACTGTTGAGCTTCCACAAGAAAATAAATTAAATCAGACAAAATAGCTCATCTCTCCCGGACCCCCACTCCTTTTGTTTTAAACTAGAGATTAGAGAATTATAATATGGCATTGAAGGGTGAACAGCTGACAATGCAGAATTCAGAACTTTAAAACAAAATCTTTAGGTAATGAAAGTGTAAGTTCCCAGGAGTGGCCACTCACGGGTCGAGAAGAGCATTCGGCCTTCAGCCGATCAAACACCACGGCCTTGCAGCAGCTTCCAGAAGGAGACCATGGAGGCCGAATGAAGACCCAGACAAAGGGATCTGCTGCTGGGGGGCGAAGACTCTCGGCCAGGCTGAAAAACCAGGATGCTTTGTGACCGCAGGTCTCTGCCCGTCCCTCGTCGGACAGCGATGCTAAAGATTTACATTTTATTCATTAATTTTGGGAAAAAAGAAGCATACAGATGCTTGGTCAACTCAGCATTGCAAATGAACCGTACTTTCAGAAGCATCAAAACTTACGTCCTTCATTGTACAAGTAGGCTATCCCAAGTTTCACTGCTGCTTCGAAATTACCCTTCTCTGCCGCTCTGAGTAAAAGTGAGGGGGGGGGGGGAGGAAAAAAAAAAAAAAACAAATGTGGAATTTCTCCCCACCAAGGACTGAACTGACCAGCAGACAAATGGCCAAAATGCACGTCACCGACGTGGCAGGCAAGCTGAACATAGAGAGGACAAATGAGGGGGTGTCACACCTACCTCTCGAAGAGCCAGACTGTATCAGAAGCAGGCCAGCTGTCAGAGAAGCTGACCCGCGCCCACACACTGGAGTTTCCATCGACGATGTCGCGCAGTCGCGAATGCACCTGACAAATATCAACCAATCAACTGGGCCCATTCACTGTTTTCAATTAAACTGCACCCCTCATTTGTTTGGTGTGGGAGAGATTAAAAGGTGAATTTTGTCAGCTAAAAGTGGTTGGCTTTCATTCACCTTTCGGGCAGGTAAGCAGTCCACCCACTAAGGATGTGGTGTCCTAGAAGAGCATTGCATGTGCAACTTTGAGAATGGGACCAAATTTATACAAGCAAAATCTTCCTTGTGCTTTCCTTACTTGCGTAAATGTAATCCCATTAAATTCTACTGGGTCAGGGTACCCAAAACCTCTTCAGGCATGTATGACTGCGTCTGCATGTAAGTACAGTAACTGGGCACTCACTGCTCGGACAGCCAGCAGGTCCTGGGCTGAGAGGCACTGGAGGACACACAGCAAGACTTCCTCAGGTAGAGAGAGCAGTGTCAGAGCCGAGGAACGCTGCCTCACCCTCTTCTTCGCCGGAACGGAGAAGCATTTTGAGCAACGGCAATGAAGCACTGAGTAGGAGAAAGACAAGCAGCCCGTCAGTGGACACTGATACAACTTCTGTGACAGTCAGTAAGGGACTCGTATATGGTTTATATCGGCTTTGGGGAAAAGGAGGAGATAATACAAAGTGCTAAATTGTTTCTTATTTATCTTGAAGACTATAGTTTCAGCACACACGTAACAAGTTACCATATTTGTCTAAACACAACGGCAAACAGCCATTTGAATACCACTTAATACTTTGGGACCAGCAAAGACTAATCGAAACCCGCTCCGCAGTCTAGAATAACCCGTGTACCAGTCAGAAATACCACTTTTTGAATAATTATGTGAATGCATTATGTTTGCCATTCATAACGATCTTATTTTAACAAATGAAATGTTTCATACGAGGTACACCATTCCCGACTTTAGGATGGGCGACCAATTTTCCCTCCTTGATAAAGGTACAGTATAACTGATCACTCTGAACAGGGTTATGGTGAGCCCTTAATACATGCCCGAGAATTACAGGTCTGCGATGCTCGATTATTATTTTTTTAATAGAAAAATCTTTATACTTACCTAGCACACTGGTTAAATAGCTAGATAAGCTCCCTCCTAGATAAAGAACCCAACTACCTTATTCTACATATTAGTACCTAAATTATTACACGACACCTTTTAAACAATACCCGACAAGCACAGATATCTGCCTGATCTATGGTAGATTCAAAATATAAAGAAGCATATTAAAAGTCTTACCGCCAGCTTTCATTTCAAGATCTAGCCGATGATGTTAACTACTGCAGCTAACCAACTTGCTAATGCTAAATTGAAGGAAACAAATGCTACTAATGTTTAATCACACAACTGGACGAGTAGCCAGGCAAAATACTCTTGGGGGCCTAACATAAAAGGCAAGATCTACGGAAATAAATCTTTAATTTACGTATCGAAGCGACTAATAACAGTATCAACTTCGGGCCCCGGCTACTGCTTTAATACTCTCGCAAAACTTTTTAAATTCATGTGTGAATCTCAGCTTTAAGTTCCTCCCCCGAAATTGTCGAAGCACCGCCCGCGCGCACAGTTTAAACATCAACTTTAGCAATTCATTGGTCGGTTAAAGGTGAACGCCCATTTGGCTTAATATGAAGTGTTGATTCGTTGCTGGAAACAAACGCATATTTTGATTGGTTAAATTTTGTAGTATTACTCTGATAGACTCCGTATTGGATACAACAATGCAATTTTCGAATTACGCGCTTTCACAACGTGGGCCGTGAATGGTCAAGAAGAACGGAAGCGCGACAACTTCCTGCTCCGCTTCTTGTAATACGCAGTGAATTTGTGCTTTTAAATGTATCGTTTTTAAAGAGCCAATGATCTTTGCGTTCTCGTGTAGGCCCACTAGAAAAGGCCAACGGGAAAAGGCAAACGAGAAAATGTCAATTTCAAGTCGCTCTTACAATATGGAAAAGTAATTAATAGTGGTTTTTGAAAAATAATCGTACATATTTAAGCATATATGTATATTTGACTTTCAATATGTGAATTTGTCACTTCACTTTTGTTTCCAAACAGCAAAATGCCTTGTTTTCCAATGTGTGTGAATATTATATGCCCCTTTCTCGTTTTTTACATGCTGTATATTTTGAGATCGTCTATATTTACTATTCACTCAAACAGTGAATATTAATAAATGAAAAACTGAACTAACAGTACAACAAAAGCAGTTTTTACATGCCCACTAAACCGACACTGCATTAAGAAATGGTTACGTCTGATGATACATCAGCAATCAGATTCCTGTACAAAAACGAACGTTCATGTTGTGAAGAGTTGAGTACGGAAGTCTTGTTAAAATGCATCGTTTTACTTTAAAATTCCTTCTCTGTGTATTCTGATGGTGAAAAGTAGAACAATTTTGGTGGTGTTCACACACAAGTGAATCTAAAAGTTGGGAGAACTGTAAGGTAATTGGTTAGGTCTTTGAAACAGGACAGGCAGAAGTGTTTTTTATACTCGTTACTGTTGAGCACAACATTCCTTTGGCAGTTACTCAGCGTGCAGAAAAATGATTTACGGAGCAGTTCCCAGATTCAGAGAGCAAAAAGATATTCCTGCTCATCTGTACCAAAACTATAATCTTCCAGGAACATTTTGGTACATTAAAACCTACAGTATGATGGTGAAAGAAAGCAAAAACATCATAACTGCAGTTCTAGTCATACACTTTGATGAACAGAAAGAGCAAATGACTGATGGATTCATAGCTGTGCCTGCATGTAGTACTGCAAATGTAAGAAATACATTTACATAAATCTTCATATCTGTAGAAAAAAAGAGTCTTGATAGGTCAGACATGGATTCAGAAGTAATAACTGCAATATGATGATCATAAAGTAAAATTATTCGATTCTATCAAAAATAAAAGAACAAGCTCAAATATTTCCAGTGTCAGCTTTCCAAGACACCTGGTTAATATCTGTGCTGGAACAGCAGCCAAGATCGTCTCGATGTCACCCGAAAGCCTACTCATAGGCATCTACTATTATTCTGAGAGAAGTGCCAAAAGACAAGAATTGAAGGAGTTCCAGAAGTCGTTGAAGAAAGGATGAAAAATAAACCGCCCAACCCACTGGCTATCTTAGCAAAAGGATGAGTCACCTACTCAGCCAGTGGCTTCTTATTTTTTCTTTTCAGTCCATGAATCAGAACCATCAGCCATGGGATATTCAGGTGAAACTAGAAGACCTTATGTTGTGCAATACCACACAAATCTTTGGCAAATTTAATGTGAGCTTTCAGCATAAGACACCAGAGTTGTACAAACAACAGGGTTGTGTAGAGGAGCTTCTGCAAGACATTGCGAGCAGAGTAACCAAACCAGACGATCCTCGGAAGCCAGAAAGCATTAATGAGTTTGACATTTTCAATAATGAATGGCAATTCCCAAATCAGAGACTTTTCATTGGATGTTTGGCCAGATCCATGATTAAAGGAGAAGGACAGAATTTAGCCCCTGACAAAAATAACAATTTGAATATAGATGTTAGGTTCTTCTATGTGAAGAGTTTTGCAAAAAATAATGGGAAAATTCAAATGACAAATAAGGGTCTGCTAAATCTTTTGGTTGTCAGTCCTGAACACCAAAGCATGTTGTCCCCAGAGCTTGCAGTTGTTAGCTCAAAGATTCCCAAACCTTGCTGGGGGAGTTGGAGAAGACAGAGGCCCTAAATTTCATATCCAGTAAGTTAGAGTTATTTGTGCCAAGCCATGCAGATAGAGCTGTTGAGGAGTTCTGGGCGCATTGTGCAAAGTCAAGTCAGTAACATCGAAGACGCTATGATTCAGGGAACCCTACAGTGGTTCCGAATTCAAACAGTCATGCTGAATCAACTTCTGTTATCATAAAACAAATTAGAAGTGAACTTAGAAGCCAGCTCTCAATGACACGCTCATGAACCTTCTACCCGCTATGATAAACCTTTTTACCAGCAGCAAATGCTATGAATTTCATCCAAGAAAACAAGTGACATCATCAGCCAAGTATGTGACACACCAGTGCAACAGAGTTCTAAAACAGAGACTGATTAATAGTCTAGATCAGATATGAAGAGCAATGACATCTCCCTGAATCAATCAATTCACATTCCCTGAAAATCAATCATGACAACTTGGGATACCTGCTACCCAGCATCCTTCAGCTGTGGGGTCATTCACACTGACCTCTCTCAGTCTAACAAGTGATGTTGTTCTAGCCTTCTTTTTGTGCCTTTTTCCTGAAGAAATCTTGGCAGGACACAAATTACTGAGAATATTTATTACTTTCTCCATTTTGAAGGCATTGCTCCAGCTGTGATCATAGAGTATCAGAGACTTTGAAATGGGTGATTCAGAGATACCGTTTATTCTAACTGCATGTCATTGGACAGTGGGGGGAAGTCCCCATGGCATAGAGAGAACATGTCCACGCACACAGAGTAGAGGTATGACTTGAATCCCAACCCTGGGGGTATGGGATAACGGTGCTAATCACTGAGCCATTGTCTAAGGCATTTTCCTAGAAAACAACCTGGGAATTTTTTTGATTGTGGCATGAAATGCTTTTACTGTAGAACCAAGTTCATTCTGGTGGCAAAAGCCAAAGTTAGTTAGAATTATACACGACATAACTAGACTGAGTCTGGGCTGATTGTTTGGTGAAGTAACTGTATATCTTACCAGACCATGAACTGGAAAAGGAAAACAACTTTTACGGAAAATTCAGTATTTTGTTTCATTTTACTCATCATCTACATTTGTTTCATTTTTAAAGTGTCAGCAAAAATTAAGCCCTCTGTTTTTGACAATTTCACTTCAGCCTTAATAACCCAGTTAACAAATCTAATGATCTAAATGTTCTGAGACACATCATGCCCCGTCACGGAAGAACTTTGTTAAAAAGCTCCAACGTTTGATGTTTATTCACAACAGAAGAAAGCCTTTTCATTTGTCTAAGAATTACCACAGCATCTTGACAGTTTGCTTTCAAGGAAAGTGACAGTTGGACAAGATGCTCGTTATGTGTTCCTCACAAGGCAGGAGGTGCTGCAGCTAGAGCTATGGAGAGAAGGAAGTAGTGAAGAAGCAGATAATCGTGAATCGACTTGCAGAACAACAGGAGTAACTCGAATGAAACGTCGCTTTTAATTTTCAGTGGCATCAACAAGTTTCCTTTAGGAATTGGTCCATTTACAGGGGGCCGAGTCATAGGAGGAGGAGGAGGCCAGGATGTTGCTGAGATATACAAAAAGGTGTGAAAACCTACTGTGCAAATGGTGGAGCATAAATAATGTGACTATTTTAATGTAGCATAGTACTAAGGTAAGTATGAACAAGTGTAAGCTTAAATTTCAAATTTCCCAATGTGCAAAGCATAGATGTTTTTGCTGTTCTGAATGCACAGCTTGGTTTAAACCTGGGCCAGAATTCAAAACATTCAGAATATCTTGAAATATCAAATGTCTGGATGGTTGTACACCACTCGCTCCACCCACCGCCGGAAGGATATTTATATAGTCAGACACCTCAGAGGCTAAATGTAATGCGTAAGAGTGTTCCCTCAAAAAAAACACATGCAGCCAACAAGCACTATCCGGTGGCCTGAGAAACCCAAGCAATTTCACCTTTAATGTATAGCCATTAACCAAGTGTATAATTTCCATGTAATGCACAAAACAAACATGTTCTGAACTATTCCACACATGTTTTAGGCCATCCGTTCGCGAACAGCTTGACTCTCGTTCAGAAAAACGCTGTATGATGAAGAATTAGACATAAAGTGTCTATCTATTTTCCAAACCACTTGTCCTATGCAGTTGCCAAAAGCCTGTCCCAGGCAGTTTAGGAGACAAGGCAGGGGACAGCATGGACAGGAGACGGTAAAAGTAAATAAGAGCTCATTCAACACGTGCCATTTGGTTACGAGTTATTAGTGATCTGGTTGGGGTCTGTCTGTACTGCTGGGATTAAAAACTTCAGCCCTGATTTATATGCTAAAGGTAGCCATAATTTTACACTTCAATTTCTGCTTTTTTCCTGTTAATACTCTACCAAAGGGTTTCACCTAATACACACACTGAAAGCCCACACGAGGACTGGTGAATTGAAGAAGACAAAAATCGGCATAGATGGAAAAAGGATTACATGGTACACCATGAACTTCCAATACCCACTCCAGTCTATGGCACCTGTAGATGTTCTCTAACAACACCGCAATTGGGGACACATAAATAAGGGGATAGAAGAGGAGTACAGGAGTACTGGTGGAGAGTTTCATTGGATGGTACAAGAAAAACCGCTAAGACCAATGTGTGGGTGGACTTTAAATAAACTTGGGTACCATGGCTCCATTGTTTGGTGCCATAAGTACCGTGGAGTCCACATCAATGACACTCTGAACTGGAACAACACAGATGGGCTCCGCAAGAATGGCATAGCAGACTGTTCCTCCTGCCATACATGTTCTACCTGTCTACTGTTGCCAGTGTCCAGTTCTTCACTGCTGTTTGCTGGGGAAGTTACACCAAGAGGCAGGAAGCCAGACAAGAGAAAATAATTTAAAAAGCCAGCTCTGTCAGTGAGCAGAGGCTGGACACACTGGAGGCAGTGGTCAAGAGAAGGGTGGTGTCCACACTACTCTACATTCTGAACATTCTGGAAAAGTCAAGGGAATGAGAGCCCGCTCAGTCATAGGTTCATCTCTCCAAGACGCAACAGCAAGGCGTTCAGACACTCGTTTTTACCCACTACCATTTTACTTTATACTTCTGGGGATTCTGTATATGCTGTAGATTCTTTAGATAATGATTAGGCTCTGGTTATTATTTATTTTATTTCTATTATCCTGCTCTCTGTATACCCTTGCCGCTGGACTAAAACATTTTTCCCAGGGGATTAATACAGTATCATATTATCTGTCCTTATCTTGTCTTACCTTACATAGAATCCACCCTCTTTAACACCTGCCACTTGTTTCTGTGTACACTGGCCGTGCCTTGATAAAGTCTGATTGATACTGACAATGGTACTCTTCAACCGGGAGCCCTGAAACACTCATTTAAAGGACATGGATTTCAACGCACACCCCCCAGTCACACAGGGCTTTGAAATGATGTAACATAACATGGACACCGTACTGCTATTGATGCATCTGCTCACCAGGGCTTTGATAAACCTAATTATGCAAATATGCAGGATAGTTAGATTCTCAGCCATCCACAATACACTATCGGATGTTCACACACACAAGCCTAATATTAACAGACAGAGGGTGACTAGTTGTGAGATCTAATAGATGTTTAATTTTTTTAGGGAACAGGAAACTCCTATTAAATTGAACCGCCTTCTTTAAAATGATCTAGAAAACTTCTTTAAAAGCCTATGAATGAGAAGATGGAAGGAAACAACTAAATGCAGCACGAGGTCACCGAGCAACAGCCTGCTGGCTTGGCAGCCGCTGTTATATCCATGGGCATTTGCAGTTAATTTTGTTTTTTTTTCCCCTAGTTGACGTACTGAACACAAGCCGTTGCTATTTACAAAGAAATTACTCAGGCCCACCAGGGGTGCCTCCTGCCTTTTTAAAAAAAGCTCTCAAACAACTCCATCATCCCTTAGGTGGGCTTTTTCAGTACTGATGGCACCAGAGGGTACATTTCCCAGAGGACTACAGAAGTCAAGTGCTAGCTAGTAAATCAAATAACTGTGAGTTTGTTTTTCCATTAAGATTCTCATTGGTTACTCATTAGAAGAATTGAAAGAAGTTTTGTACAGGAGCAGTGTGGTACATTTGCTGTTTATTGCTAGTCTTTAATCACTCTGAGAAATGCTGGCATTCCACAAAGACCAACCTGACAAGACTTCAGCATAGCTGATTAATTGAGGAAATGAGAGAGGAAGGAATTACTGAGCAGCATTTCATGATTTAGATCTCTCTCCTTTTTTGCCTGGAGGGTATATTATTATGAGCATACAGACAGAGGCTTTGCTGAATGTTGAGTCAATGGGCAGGTCATTTTAATGTAACATAAAAAAAACAAGAACAGAAAAAAGGGCAATTCTCTCCAAGTTCCGAAATGAAAGGAAACAAAAATTCATTTGTACTCTTATCAACAAATTTAACCATCCTTCTGATTTAACTGCTTGGTAGTGTCATATACTCCCAAGTATAGCTTGTGACTTCAATTATTGGCGATGGAATAACATCATTCTGCATCGAGATGTATCTTAAATTAAGGAATGTACGTTAGCTGCATATGCGGAGAAAGTTCGGGAAATAGTGAGTTTGGTTTTTCAGTGATGTGTGCGACTGATTTGATTCGTGTCTAACTAATTAGTTTGAATACTGATAAAATCTACCGTAATACAAGAGGTACTACTGATACCACAGTATTTCTTTGGAATTTATCATTATAACATGCTCTATATCATATTAAATATTTTACGTACGCTAGTGCTCTTTTAGTGTATTTAAGTGATTCAAGGTCAATGTCGTCTGGAGGTCATTTCCCCACAGAGACAATGTTATCTTCCTCCGAATCTATGATGACGAGTGGACACTGGCAGGGATCCGTATAAGAATGACGTCACGTTTCGGAAAACGGGTTCCAGACCGGCATGGCAGATATAGAGATACCCATTTCAGGGGCGATATACAGTATATAGGCAGCGAAGAAACTACAAAACAAAAAAAATAAATAAATAAACGAACGCAATATTGCAGTTTCGAGAAGAGAAACAAAAGACGGCACGCGTCCAAACTCTTGCGTCTGACGTAAAGAGAAGCTCTTTTCCAGGATCACTGCCTAAACGATAGCATAATTCAGTCATCTATTATATAGGGTAAACGGAATGAGATGAGATGATTCAACATAAACAACGAGGGTCCTCAAATCTCTCCGCGTTTCAGTATTCAAAGTCGACTATAGCTCTGAAAGGACAAAGGCGTTTTAACCATTTTTCGCAACGAGTTGCGAACTTTTGTTCCTGTAATCGTCATGTATTTTAAAATGCTGTATTCGTTTTTGTTGTATACTTTGCTCCAGCAATGAACAAACGTACCCGCTTTCAACCATCAAAACAAACTAGGCACACTATTTACCTCCATAACAGGACTCCTGCCAAATGAGTAATTTTTCATGCTACTCATTCAGGATATCCCTGGATATAATAAATATGATCTAAGACAAAGGAATATTGCAGATCCTTAATGCGATACATACTGCAGTTTGTTCTCCGATCAGGCAGCGTAAACATCGTGTGTAATTGTCTCGTTAAGACCTACGGGATTTAACTCGATGAATGGTTAACAAACGGGGATTAAACATCTGGGTCTTTATCCAGGTCTCTGGGTGGAGGTACCGGATGAGCTCTGGAGTGTACTTTGGCAATCTGCATTGACCCCTGCACCCTGGTGACGCCTTACACTGCACTCCCCCCACACACACTTTTCCCACTCTCCCCTCTAACTAAACAGAATTAAGAAAAGCAGAGAATGTTTACTTCACATACTAACGAATTTACACACGTACACGCTGAAGTATTACGATTAATTGAAAGCAATTAAATGTAACTGCATATCAGGGATGACGTCGTTTAAGCATGCGATAATCTTTAAAAACGACTTCAGTTTCAGGAGACGTTGAGTATCAGTTCGCAACGTTATAAATCATAGTCCTCTGAATATTAACAAATGTTAATAGTGGAAAAAAGATATTAGTTGTTGTACTGACCATCGGATTCTTGCTATCTACTAACAAGGTTTTGCCGTACAAAATTGGTTTGATTTGAAAGAGAAATGGTGGTGAAATGCTAGTCTGGTTTCACTCCTGCCTGAGTCATGTCCTACGCACATGATTGCAGTGACATTTGTCAGCGATCAACCGGGAAGAAAAGCCAGTTTGTAAGTTAATGTCATTACGAAAGACGATTATCACAAGTCAGTAGACCAAAGCCATTTCTACGAAGGAACCAGTCACCTCCCGAGCTTTGTGAATACCCCTCTAACGAAGCAGAATTCTGTTCCCTGGATTTTTAATACACGATGTTCCATCGTTGAATTTGTCAGGATGTAAGTGAACCACCAGATGACCGTAACTTTCGTAAGGGAAGCCGCACAGCTTAAACGATATAACGGTGCAGCGTGACTCCAGTTTCGCACAATTAGTCCGACGTAATCTGGCCATTAAGATGCGTCAGATATCTAAAGAGAGATGATGCATGCCTCGAAATTATGATCAATTCAAAATGCGTTCCGCTAGTTTTTTTTAATTCTGTAAGGGAGCTTGTATTTTTAGTTCGTTTCCTGGAGATACGGTGTGATTAAACTTTGAATAGCTGTGTTTGTCGAGGGGTGAGGGTGTTTGGAGTGATTCCGTTTTGCTGTTTCAAAAGCTTGCAGTTTAACGGTCAGATTTAAACAGACAAGAAAGGCACATACAGATACGTTTGCTCTTATTAACTTTCGGTTTAATACAGCTTTTAAAATATTTTAATGTATAAATATATAAATATTGTTTTATATACAACAGCAGACAGACGGCCGGGGGAACATATACATTTGCCACCATACGTACAAATCCAGAGTCTTGTTCGTTTAACATGAACCTCCTCGCTGGTGGAGACCTATATCTGGAGAAACAGAGCCTCTCTTTCACCATTTGTACACTGTCAGGATGCGTACTGCTCACGTCACCAAACCGTATCATTTTTCATTACCTTGACGATATGAAAATACAGGTACAGAAATTGTACGAGCGAGGCATATTACATGATGCACATGCATACGTGATTTGTGTGGCTGCCGGCCGCTGCGACGTGGCTACTCCGCACAATCCGTCACTAAGCAGCCATATTCCGGTTTTTCTCAATGAACGTGTAGTATTTACACGCGTCCCTCCACAGCTTCGGGCGAAATAGACCATTTTAAAGTGTCGGGAAGGGATGCGAGGCAGGGGAAGGCACGTCTGCCCGTTTCTACCACGGTGTAAACATTTGTAAATACTGAGAAGTTCCTCGTTATACTAGTTGTATTAACGTTCTGCGGTCTTTGGGTTGTGGCGCCACAGCATTTTTAGATATGTCCAGTGTCCAATGCTGTGACAAAGAGACTCAAAAACCTATTACACTGATCATTGGAAAGCGATAGATTCCAGCTTAAACGGTGTTTGCAGTAGTTTGGTTTGCATGACATCAGAAAGGCACACAATTTCTAAGGACACAATACCATGTTCCCTTTCTCTTAAGTGTAATTTAGTAAACTTAATACATACTATCGATCCGTGTCACGTTACTTTTTCTGCGTGCACGTGATAATAAACATTGTGTTCTTTCTCAAACCGTGTCACACATGCTGAGTGCCGGTGTACACACAAGTGTCCGAAAAACAACTGCCTGCATGGTTACCATGACATTTTTCCACAGTGCTGGATTAAACAATGTTCTTGTAACGAATTGCAGTAACGGAAAATGTACACGTGTTGCTTCGTCTATTTGTGCTGTAGTTGACATTTTAAAGGAAAAAAAAATCAATTATACATAATGGAATGCAGATATTCGTCATTATTTATATATTGCTGGATGTTTACTAAAAGCATGAATCAAATATAGTGGAATTAGACAGTGGAATTAGACACAATACATATTACATCACAGTTTTCTTGCCATTTTCCTGAATTGCTGCTGGCTGCGTGTACTGAAAGTAAACTATGTTGTGGAGGAATTACGAGCTGCGGAGTGAACACTGTACACAGTCAAACTAACTACAACAACTGACATAAATGCTAACACATGCTCCAATAAAGCTCAGTCACAGGTCGGGAATTCGATATGAACATATAGCAGTGAATTGATGGTAGAGGAAAAAAAATGTGACAACAAACCTGGTTGTGGCTGGTGGACAAAATTAAATACATGGTGACTGCCTCAAGTTAGAGCCCACTCTAAACTTCACTGAAAAATAGCAATTTTTCAAACTGTCGAAAAAGAATCCACATTCTCCAGGATGATCAAGGGCACTAGGAATCTCTCACAAACACAGCAGGGATTGAGGAGTGAGTGTCAGGCACATGCCATGGAGGCTGCTGTCCCCCTAAGCTTTTCGTGCAGTCGGATCTCGGTCCAAATGGCGCAACTTGTGACAGTTGGTGCTGAAACGAGGTGCCATGGTACTGAACAGCAGCCTCACAAATTTGTGGATTTCTTCTCCAGAATCCATGTATGCAAGGATCGTCCCTCCGTCGTCGACAAACTCACCCCAAACGGTCCGCCGAGCTCGAGTTCGGGGACATCAGGCTAGGAGAGACACACACACCCACATGAGTGCTAAAGGCTGGATTGGAGAGAAGGATGGGTATTCCTTCCTGGTGCACATACCTTGTGAGAGAGAGAGTGAAAGCCCCTGTGGGGCCAGGGCTGAACAAGATCCCTGGGCCGTGTGGTACCAAAAGCAAGGGTCTTAAGTACACGGCATGGGGGCTACCAGGCTGCCTGTAATGCTTAGACAGGGACACAGATTCCTTTCCATCCAGGTTTCGCGTTACCGTCTCTTGGCCCCAACATCCCCAGTGATCAGCCGCTTCCACCTGCCCCTGGAATGCGAAGGCTGGCGTCGGTTGTAGGCTGCGCCAGCGACATCGGTGGCATCCCGCGCCATGGCCCAAAAGCGTCAAGCGAGATCAAATGTTGTCCAGCGGTCTGCCCGGCTTGTGCATGCAAGCGTACACGTCAGCGGCGCATTCACTTGATGCCAGGGGGGTTGTTTTGAAATGGGAAGGCGGTGAGTCGACTGCAGACCAAGTGGGTGTCTAGTGGAATCCTCGTAGCACAAAGGTACTTATCTAACTCTTCAGCTATCCGTCTGTCCCTCGTCTCTTCTTTCTCTCCTGGGTGCTCCTCACGAGGAGCCAGCCCGAGCTCCTACAGACTGGGGCCTCTGCTGAGTCTGCTCTCCCGCTCTGGTCACAGAGCACTCTGCTCCAATTCAAGGGACGCCCCATCTTTCTTCCTTTGGTGCTTCTTCTTGTGTAGCGTCCAGCAGAACGTGGCCATCATTATGAGGACCAGCCCGACGCCCAGCAGCACCAGCGACACCACCCGGACCCGCGGCAGCGTGTCGTAGGTGAAGGTGACGGCCGTGGTGGCCACCCCAATGACCAGGGAGATGAGGCCGAAGGGGAAAATACAGCTGTACCAGGACTTCTCCATGCCTCCCGTGGCCTGTGACAGCCTCTCCAATGAGGATGGGACAACAGGTACCTTGAGCGTTCCATCTTGGGGCGTGCCATCCTGGCTGGAGGGCACAGGTGCTGGTGGTGGTTGACAGGACACAGGGCTGGTAGTGCAGCCCATCTCTGAGCCTTAGAGCAAGGTGCTGGGCCTGAGGGGGAAGCTGGTAAGATGCTGGCCTGATGATGCTGTGTCTGCTGCTGTTGTTTGGATTAGAAGTCAGATCTGGCATAGAAATAATGAAAAAGAATCTTACATCAGCATCGAGAGACAGAACAGGATTTAAAAGATGATTGGGGCTCAGGGATTTAGTGGCAGACTAAATCTACTCACATCTTTTCTCTGAGATGCTGTGCTGCGCTTTCCAGACCTCCGGCAGGGCACCGTGCATTGAGCCACCAGGGTCGAACAGGGAGGTATATGGATCTGAAGATGGGGGCGGAGCCAAACGGGGGGGAGCCAGAGGAAGGGCCAGAGCTTCTGATTGGCTACTGCCAGATGGTGACGTCAAAGTTGTGGAGCAAGCAGTGAGAGGAGGCCGGAAGAAGGGAGGGCTGAGGTTACAGTTCCACCACTGCCTTCCTCTCTTTCCCTTCATCCTCCCTCCCTTTCTTTTCAACTCACTATCACTCTTTTCCTCCACTAGCCCTGCCTTCTCCAAGCTGGAAAACAGTCCGAATCTTGCAGGAAGAAGGATAAGCTCGCGGTTCATGCTTCAAAAACAGATGGGTAACTATTAAATAAGTATAAGCAAAATTGTGTCCACGTGTAAAAACATACCAGCACTGTCCCTTGCCAGATGTGAGATGGCCCCTTGCAAGGCAGATAGCATTCAAACGGTAAGTAAAATCAGTTTGAAATGTATCTTCTTATTGCTGCTTCTGATGCATATGCGACATCGCCCACTCACTCCTACTGGCTCCTGCCAAAACTCTGTCAACCAGGGTAAGGCTTGGATGACAGTCCAGTTGTCAGAGCTGCTAGTGTTGCTGTGCAATCTGTCTGCTTCTATTTCCTTAAAGAAAATTATGAAATCTTCCTACACCCTTCATTATTAAATGTGCAGAAAGCTATTAGAGCTAACATTTAGCATCAGAAATGATTGTTCGAACAGACTATTTGAAGATTGCAGCACCCAAACAGGTGTGTGTGTGTGTGTGTGTGTGTGTGTGTGTGTGTGCGCGCATGCTCCTATTCCGGGGATTGTTCCACACACCCACAATAACTGACCACCTACACTGAAGAGACATGCTCGCATATCTAGGTTGCAACATTTAGTCACAGCACGTTGGAGGCATGCAGCCCCCAGACAAACACAGCGTCGCCAACACCCTCCCGCTCTAGTCCCACATTTAACTCACAGCAGGATTTGACCTGTTCTCAAATTATGCTTTAGCAACACCAGTGATTGCTGCTACTTAGCGCACTATCCGCATGGCAAGGAAAGGACCGACAGTCAACACTATCACAGTTTTTTCACCAAGTTTCGATTGCACTTTGTCCATGTTCAGGCACCTTGCTGGGCTTCCCTTCAGGACCCATCCACAGGCAGTCGATCAGACAAAAGGCAACGTTCACCCTCTCGAACACAGAGGAGGCACAAACTGATTTCTGTGTGGAAATGATTGGTTGAATCCAGGATAGGTATCCATTCTGTGGGTTGCTTCTGGACTGGAGAAGAGAACTCAACAGATGCCCATGTGAAAATGTTAGCACAACAGCAGCTGAGGAGCATGGCCCCCAAAGGGCCACTTTGTTTAAATGGGTCTTTTGACATTGTTTGAGCATTGTGTCATAAAATCTTCAGCGTGAGCCACAAACACCTTGCTGCACCTCTTTGTCCAGTGGGTCTGTAGGAGTGCAAGGTGAGGACTAGTGTTTTTTCAGATGTACTGCTTTTCCACACATCCAGAACTGTGGGTGATTGAATCTTTCCTCCATAAACAAAAAGCCCACATACTCATTTCTCAATCAAGTTTTGTAGAATTGAACACGGGGGGTGGGGGAGTCATACATACTGAAGTGTGTTTCCTAATGGCAGCTGCTGAACTGTGCAGCATGTAATGTTTCCATCTTCACAGACAAAGCATGTGGCAGGGAAAAAAGCAGAGGAAGAGTAGATGGGGAGAAATGGAATGAAGATTTGAAAAACTGGGGAGACAAATTACATGCATAAATTCAGCATTGCCCAGAGCCAATTCATAGACTAAACTTGGGGGGGTTAACAGGAAGGCCATCACACAGGACTTGGCCCTATTGGGCGTTCTGACGTTCACGCTTTCCCTGGTAACTGTATGCCTCACCAGGAAATGAATAAATAAACAACAACACCACACTCAGGAGTAAGCTACAACCTTTTAAAGAGAGTTTTTGTTTGAGACGCTGCCAGATGGAACCCAGAGACATGTGGCAGTTCCTCGGGCCACTTTGTTACCGTGGACTCGTCAGCTCTCTCTTTCAAGGAGACATGGACTCATCACAGTTTCTCCTCGCTCTCCAGCTAATGTAAAGTCAACAGAGGACATGCTCTTAGGCGAACTAAAGATGACGGCAGGCATTAGCACAGATAAGGGCGATAAAATGAGGCAGGAAAAATGAGGAGACACCCTTCTTTTAGTCACTTATAAAACTAAGAAAAACAAATTAACAAAAACATCCTTAAGTTAGTCCCATGTCTCTCTGCTGCGGAATGTGGTTATTTTTGACTTGACTTTTAAATGCTTGATAAAAATGGAACTGTAAAAAATGAAGGAGTCGGGTGTTGTGTTGTTTTGACGCACTTATGGGGAAAAGCTATCAGAAAATCCCATTGGCCATTTTCCTCTGTGAGTGTTATTTGTCTCCTCAAGTCTGCCTGCTGGGAAATATACACTCACAGGGCTGTAGTCTTCTGAAAAGCTTTTGTCGAAACAGACCCCCCAGTGACTCAGTGGACAAGGCCAGAGGAAAACCAGGGGGCTGGTGTCAGCAGGCACTCACACCCACAGGCCCTCTGCGTGAACCCAGCGCCACCTGTCGCCCAGTCTAGAGCAGCTTGCTCTGTGCATTTGTCCCTCTCGCTATCCCCCCCACCAACGCCCACATCCTCCTTCAAAGCCTGCGCACCCAATACCCATGCTGACAGTGCACAGAACTCAATACGAACACGAAGTAGCGAGCTCGCATTGTTAACAACCTTTCAGATGGCTGGCCACATGGGAGAGGAGCAGGCTTCGGTCTATAATAGAAGCTGCTTTCACATAATTACAGCTTGTTAAATATAGAACTATTGTTTTTACACTGAACGATCTCTTTGGCTTATGATTACATACTGTTAAACATGACTGTATCCTGCTGTTTAGGGGTGTTCTGTTATACAAGATGAACAGCTTGAGGTACAACAGAAGATAGCATCCATCCATTCAGCTTATCTAGTAAAGGACATCAGTAAACTATGGAACCAATCCCATATAATAAATGGCAAAAGGCACGGGTACACCTGACTGTATCACAATTCATCCTCCAATACCCTTTTGTCCTCCTGACTTTTCTAGAACATTGTTGCTTCATATTTGTATTAATGAATTTGTCCTGCCTGGTGCCGGCCAGAGGAGGATGGGCATCCCCCTTGAGTCTGGTTCCTCCCAAGGTTTTTTCCTCCTGAGGGAGTTTTTCCCTTGTCACTGTCGCTTTTGGCTTACTCTCTGTAAAGCACTTTGTGACAGTTCTTCTTGTTAAAGGCGCTATATAAATGGAACTGAATTGAGACGTAAACTACACAAGTGGGGGTGATGTAGCTCTGTGGGCTAGGTGTCTGTGTTAGTGATTGAAAGGTTGCAGGTTCAAGCCCTGCAGCTAGAAAGTGTTCATATCTTAATTAGGCCCTTGAGCAAGGCCCCTAACCTGAATTGCTCCAGGGGTGCTGGACACTAGCTGTGCATTGACCCTTAGGCTCCCAACTTGGAAAGCAAGATATGAAAAGAATTTCCCTATGGGGATTAATGAAGTACAGATTATTATTAAGTGATTCTATGAAAGAAATTGCTAAATGTCTCACAACTCTAAGAATAAGTGGTTGGAAGACAGATGGACAGAAATTCCTAGTTGTCTTTTGAGACCTTTGTCCATAACTACTAGCATAAGTATGCACTAACAGCCAAAAGTTAATACTTTGTCTTATATTTTATTACACTTTTACAACTATCAGTGTCATACAGTATACCAAAGGAAAAGGTACAGGATGGCAACTGAGGAAAAATATTAACCAAACAAAAATCACCATCATTGCAAAAAGAATCTTGGACCTTTTGTAGTTATCACGGCTGATCAAACTTGGCCTCCTATAAAAGATGGAAATAGGCTAGGCAGCTTATTTACAAAGCACATTGCTCGAAGCTTCAACAAAAACTGCTAAAACACAGGGTGTTGAAAAACTTTTGGCTGGCAGTGTATGAAGACACCACCCAAAACTCCTGTCTTGCTCATGGTTGGCCAGTGTACTATCCTTCATACATACAGTATACCCATGTTACAGCTTCTCAGAAAAATGCCAGGTTATGAGGGTTAAAAAAAAAAAAAAAAAAAAAAAATAGAAAAGGGAACAAGAGCACGGAGCCCTGGAGCATGTTATCCCTATACTCACAGGACACAGAGTGACAGAAACTCAAAAAGAGGGTAGCAGAATGGAATGGGGTCGGCCTGGGCCTGCGGCAGAAGGATGGGGAACAAGTGAGAAGGTGTCCGGTGGGAGGGGTACAGATGCAGCCGTGCAGGGAAATCATGAGCAGTCGATGCAAAGCTTCAGAATGAGAATGATGACCTCAGAAGTACACAGTGCAGAATAGGTACCCTTAGTAAATTTTGCTAAACTGGAAACACATCAAATTGAGTGCTGATTCAACGTCTATAACCACAATGAGAATCAATGCCATCTGCTGGCCAAAAGACACCATACAATTGCCAAAAGCAGGTCAGTAATTACGCTTAGGCTGCTTAGTAACTGGTTTATTCAAAAGAGGCCAGTGTTTGTAGCCATTTATATACGTAATATTTTATGCGATTGAGGTTAAGACCCTTGGGGAGGGGTACTGCAGCAAGGAAAAATTCTATAAATTGTTCTGGCAACAAATTCATGTAATTACCATTGTGCCCCCCCCCGCTGGCATCAGTATAAATACTAGTAGAAATCCATTTCAATATAGGGCCCATTCATCTCGTCATGACAGCTGCTAAAATTTTCCTCATTTAGGATAAAAATTCCCTTTGACACGAATACTCATTCTGACATACTTTAATCATATGAAGCAGACCACAAGGGCCATTTGCCAACCCCTAGTGACTGGTTTACTAAAGGTTTGAAGAAGAAAATAAACAAACTAGCAGATGCTACTGGTAGCAACATCTGGCCTTGCTCTGCAATGTGGCACGTCTCAGCAGCAGCCGTGCAGATGTGTCAGAGCGAACGTGTAGAGGGCTCCGCTGCTTATAATCAAGCAGAGTCACATTGGCTTCTGGGTCCAGGGGTGTCTTTGACACTCCTGGCTCCCCCCACAGGTGATCATGATACTGCGCCTTTCAATCAGGTTCTGTGTCCAGGACCACGGCAGGGAAGTGCAGGCCTCCCTCCCCCAGCAGAGAGTACAGGTCTCGCAGGCTACTGGGGCTCAGGTGTCCTTTGGAGGACAGTAGGGAGGATGTACAGGAGCTGAAGGCTTCACTCAGAATCTGCAGCGAGCACAAAGGTGTCACCCCAGGGCATTAAACTGCTCAGCACTGGACTCTATCCCACATATAGTGTGGGGAATAGGTTAGCTGCCTGAGGAAGCCAAGACTAAAGGATCAGTTATTGAATTGGGGGAATGAAATTAAACCGTACAGATATATATTTTGAAAATTAGCAATGACAGCCTATCTGCCACTTGGGTTAGTGTCTCTTACCTGCTGCAGCTCAATCTCCTGCTGGAGCAATGCCACTCTGACCCTCAAACCTTCCAGGTCCTTCAGCTCCGATTGGCTGGTATAAGTGAGGGTGGCAATTGTAGGCCAGGAGGACGGGGTCTCCTGGGGCCATCGTGACCTGGGGGGACACCCAGAGGCCTGGCTCCACAAGTGGTCCCATAAATCAGTCTCTAAGGGCAGAGAAGGTGACTCTAGAGAGTGAGCATAAGTGACTAAGGCAAAAAAGTGTTCGGTACAGCAGAGGTCATACTCTTCAGAACACTCATACTTGGAATATGAACTACAAAAGCTGCATAGTCAAAAAGACAAAAGAACTAATTATGAAAAAAAAACATTGTAAGAAAATGTGAGACGTGGCAAGACTAGATAGAAATAAGTAAATCCCAAAGATCACCCTCCATACATCTTCATGAAGGTCTGAATCCTGGAAACACTGCAAAATAAATAACCAGCTGTCTGGCACGACTCTGGGGCAACGTCAATGCCAGAGGAAGAAATCTGCATCTGGGCATCTGGGAACAGTTAGCTTCTGTAATTATCTGCTCAGCAAAACTCAACATGGAGGGCAAGACGGAGACACGTAGGTTTTGAGCATTACGTTTACCCTGCGAGAGTCAAGTTGGCTGTAAAATGTGTACCAAGAGCAATATTCTGTTATGATATTTCAGTCACGGGCTAAGTGTAAATCTGGCTAACTAAGCAGGGGGTGTGAAAGTTGGTGTGATTTCAATCCAGGGGCCTGTTCCAGAAAGCGGGTTTAGCATGTCCTTTAGTTAAGCCTGAATACTGATTGGAGAAATTCAGGGAGATTTGGGGAACTGACCAATCCTGAAGTCTGGCTTTTGGTTTTCTCCAATCAGAATTCAGGTTTGACTATAGGATTTGTTAAACCCGCATTCTGGGACAGGCCCCAGAGGACCACATATGTGGTGACAATCTTCAGTAAGGGACTAACTCTCTGGGGCCTTCTGCAATCACTAAACGATGCTACAGTGACTAACAGCTATGCGAATCGCAGGCGTAATTTCACAGCTTCTCACTGTTAACCGGACATTCCACTGAGACTCTCCAGGGCAGTAAAGTGCTGATATTAACCTTCATCATAAATCGCTTGTGCCGGACACTAGGAAACTATGTGAGAAGTTAAGACAATCGGTGGGAATTGGGCAAGCCGCGCTGTGGAAACCTGCCAGCCCACTCAGGATGACTCCAAAAGCAGATGTGTAAACACAGGGGTGGAGGTGAGGTCTATTCCTGCCCTCTGCTGTATGCTATATGCCGTTGTTGGCCTATCTGGCACTCGCAAGAGACCGGAGTTGCACCGGTTCACCAATCACCATTTAGCTTTTATGGACAGAACCAACTAAATCACTGCTTGACAAGAGGACGACAAGGGCATCAAATCATAAGCTGTCGCCTGCTTCCCGGCAGGTGGGGATTTCCACAAATAGCTTGGCTCACAGAATTTATCAGAACAGATAGAAATAAAACCAGGGAAAACTGAACAAGTAAATGATGCACAACGGCTTGGTGGGCGTAGACAGGGTGTGACCAAGCATGGGGTCCATACCGCACTTCAGCCGCTCTGCTCTCTGCAGGAGATCACCCACCATCGTCTGAAGTCCTTCCAGCATCAGTTGGGACTCGTACTTTTCCTTCCAGCACGCACCTGCAAGTACGTGAGCATGTCACACCTGACACGCCCGGTATACCAGCAGCATACCAAGCTAGCCTTTGCATGTCTGTTAATGATGGCGGATTTTTAAGAAGCGCCAGAGCAAGACCACAAGCGCAGCTTGAGAGGAGCGCTGGATTCGGGAAGTATGTCAAATGAGGAGGCAGGGAACAACCTGACACCCTCCAGTGATGAGCCATTGGCCGTTAAAATTCCAGTATAAAAGCTCAGTGTATCCAGTCATTGATAAAACCACCATCACTGCAACAATCAGTCATATTAATTCACTTAATTGCCCTCTATGCATCAGACTCCTTCACATCGTCTTGCCATTCTTCCACATTAAAGTGCTTCTGCCCTATAACACCCTATAATGCCCCCCACTACCCCACAGCTCTCCCCACGTGTTCATTGGAACCCCCATGTACCTGGCAGTCTGCTCGTCCTGGCAGCCTGCAGTTCCGTCTGGTAGCAGTGAGTCAGGGCCCGGCTCCGCAGCGCAAGCCAGCCCACCTCTGCCTCAGGGTCCATGGGGCTGCCGCAGGACCAAGTGGCGGGGAACTGCAGTAGAAAGGAGCAGCCTATCAGGGGGCTGCGTGCGATACGCAGGCGGAGAAAACGACCAGACTTCTGTGAGGCTTTGAACATCCACTTCAAACATACGCAAGGGAAAAAGACACCAAGCTAGAAAAGGGTAGTTTAGTTTATCGGACTACTGGTGTGTGAGGTCTTCAGTAAACCCAGCACCACAGCCCGACACAAACATAAAAAATAACAGCATGCAAAGAAACGGCACTTTACTCAGAATAAATTCAACTGAATTTCGTGTCAGAAACTTAAAGATTAATTTCTTATAAAGGTTCATTTTTGGTCGCTGATAAAAAGGTAAGTACTAAATTAATTCTCTATCACTTGGTCTTTAAATGCATTTATGCTAGGGTTCAAGGGCCACTACACATTTTTAGGTAACCGATGAGATGTGAGGCGAGTTACCGTGGCACGCAGCCTCTCTTTAAATTCTGTTCTCTCCGGCAAACAGTGTGATACTCTGGTGAAAATTTTGTCCCACAACCTTCAGGAATGAGCATTGTGAAAGAGATTAGAATTTTCAAGCACAGTTTGATGACCATAAAGTTGGAAAGGGACAAATGTTATTGTAATAACTATAAAAACAAATAAAAACACATCCTGCCATATTTTTTTTCAATCAGGTGGACTTTGGCATTTTTTTTTTTTTTTAAAATAGAGTATATATCAAGAGTTCATACACCCTTACTGAAATTTCATCTTTTGTTGATTGGGTTGAAAGCAAAATTAATCGTGTCAAATTATTTTCACATTCAATAAGACCTCTATCCAAAAATATTTACATGGAAAAGAAAAAGATAATTTTGATGGGGGAGAACTTTCAATGCTTTGGTTGCACACCCTTTGTAGTAGGGTTTGAAAAACTGTTCAGATTTAACATTTTGCCTTTGACGTCATGGACAAAGAATTTGCCTTAGCTGCACAAAAATTAAAATTTTTCAGTTTAGCCCTAAATATAATCAGGTGATCCTAAGATTTGCCTGAAGATTTCTTTGTTGGATATTGAAGAGACCACCATTGACCACAAGGGGTTAATAAAAATCTACAGGAATTTACTGTTGAAATGTTCGTAGCAGGACGATTTAAAATCATTTCAAAAGATAGTATAAACAACGTGGAACACTGAAGACCATCATTAAGAAGTAGAAGAGATACAGCAAAAGTTACCAAGAAATCAAAAGCAACTTCAGAGGAGATGCTGGAATTCACAGGAATTCACCGCAGCAACTGGCCCCTCCCTGTGTTATACAATCATTCAGTGTATTCTCCAAATGTCTGAGCTGTGAAGTAGTACCCAAGGCATTACATGTAAAAAGAAACATCCAAGCTCATATAAATTTTACAATCAATCTCCCAAACCCATCTGGGAAAGGCTCTCAGAATTTATTTGGCCTTAACACCAAACATTTTGATTGGTACAAAGCCAATGCAGTTCATCACCAAAGAACACAGTACTTATTGTCAAACATGGCACTGGTAGTATCTTGCCACAAGGCTGCATCTCATAAGTTGGGGCAGGAGCTTTGGTCAGGAGGGTGGGGGAAATGAACAGTTCCAAGCATCAAGATACACTACGTGAAGCCTGCTGTCCTCTGCCCATAAGTTAGAGAAGAATTTCACCTTTCAACACTGCAACAGTTTGAAGCATGCAGCCAACTCAGCCATGCAAGAGGTGATGCCCTGGAATGACCCTCTCTGAATCTGGACCTCAATTTCTGAAGAGGGTCTGTGGCCTGACCCCTAAGAGTCCACCGTCCTGGAGGTCCTTTTACAATTTTATGGATGCTGGCAAGAAGAGTGAGCTAATACTGCAATATCCAGACGTGCTAAGTTAATACAAACCTACACAAGTAGATTTACTGCTTTAATGCAAGCAAAATGTACTTCAGGGATGTGCACACTTGAACAACCAAGACAGTGAAAATTCATTATTCTTCCTAGAAATTATCCATTTGTTTTCCAATTAAATATACTTTGTTACAGATCTTGTTGAAGATGTAGAACCATAAAATTTATACAAGGTTGTGTAGACTTTTGATATTCACCCATCCTCCAAGAACTTATCCTGAGGGGGGTTATGGGGGGCTTGGAGCGTATACCTGGCAATAAAGGGCTCTCACACATACCCACACACAATGAGCAATTCAGAGACACTGAAAAAACTGCAAACATGCAAAACATACACACAGAGGAGCACCAGAATTCAAACCCACAACCCAAGAGGTGAGAGTGCTACCTACTGAGCCACCATACTGGAAACTTAACTACACCCTTTGAATAGGGAATAACTTTTCTGGGAAAAAATGAAGTTATAAGAAAGCTGCAGTGGCAGTCAAAACAAAACAGGATGTAAAAGGGCAAAGCATTGTGACTGCCTGGCTTGTCACCTTGTCAGGATTCTCACTCATGACACTGGCTGGATAAACAATGTATCTTACCTGTCTGATTTGGTGCTGTGCGTCCTCCAGGCAGAGAGGAACCGGGACGGCACCCTATCAAAGGTAAAAACTGCTGCTTAATCTCATACAAAGTCACCATTCTGCACACAAGCCGGTCGTCAAGCTCGTGCCGTGAAAGCAGGTCATACCCATCCCTCTCTAGGGCTGAAGTTTCACCACCTCCAGCCGTGACATCTCCCTGCCGTGTCGCAGGCATACGGTCTGTACCACAATGCTCACTGGAGACCTCGGCTGTGCCCACGTTCTCCACTGGCAGGGAGGACAGCTTTGAGCAGTCCTGAGATCCCAGGGTGGGAGCTGGAGAGGACCGTTTGGCCTTTCTCAATGGGTGGTCAGGCCTCACTCGAGCCGGAGCGGCAGGACCCGGCCTGACTGCAGCCCTCCCCCGTGCTGTGGCACGGCTGCTAATCTTCACCACGCACTGCTGGGAGGCCGCGGGCGTAGTTGACCTCCGAGCTCCCCTGCAATTCATTAAGGCCTTGGAGGTGGATTTAGAGGCCAGCAGGCCAGGCTTAGTCATGTGGCTGGCACTCATTTTTTGAGGGGACTCATTCCCATCTATGCCCTCCTGACCAACAGCTGCTGAGCTCCAGGCGTCCCCTGACACGCCACGGACCCGCAGCGCTTTCGCCAGAGCTTGTTCCAGCAGCTGCACCTCTTCCAGCTCCTCAGGGTGCATAACTGAGTCCACACAAACAAACAAACAAACAAACAAACAAACAAAGGGATATTGAGCAAATACAAAAAAATGAAATTATCTGAAAGCTAAATAACCATTTCCTGCATTTCCAAACTACAAAAAAAAAAAAACCTTCAACCCTTATATTAAGCACATAATGACAAAGATGCCATGGATAATTAAAAATAAAGAAACAGAAGAAATCAGAAACATGAACAAACTGGACATTTTTCAATTCAATTTCTGGTAAGACAAGAGAGGCTTCAATACCTGTGGTGGATGGGAGTATCACAAACTACCAATCAATACAGACAGTAAATGAGTCACAAAACCCATGGGAGTAACCTGAGGATACTCCCATGGGTTTTGAAGCCTCATTTGGCACCTGCTTCGATTGGTTAGTTCAGGCTACTCTCACCCACCATGGGTTTCGAAGCCTCATTTGTCCCATCAGAACCGGACATACTCCGATGCCTCATCTACATGAAGCATTCCTCATTTGACCGGCTGCGTACCATCCTTTACTTCTGCAGTCGAAACTTCTTCTTTGGTAGAAGTCTTCACCGGGCTTCTCCTACAAAACGAGCCGTGTGTAACGGGTGAACAGGCGAAAGTACACAACTTTATTGACATACATAATTTGCCAATTACTCGAAAACGAGCAGTATTAAAATTAAACACAAAATAATCAAATACGATCGTACATTTTCAGCCATGACTCACATAAAGCGCAGTATCTGTCGGCAATGTTGGATCCTCTCGTTAATCTTGTCTTCTTCTTCCCTGCAATGCTTGATAGCCTCGTTCACCGCCCTGTACAGCAACGTTTAACCTATAACTACATATAACTAACAAGTACGACATTAAACACAATCTCACAAAGGAAATTTAACGAGTTTCGCTTACCATTGTGACCGTAACATGTCGCGTTTGTTTTTCCAAACACCCGCTAAAAACTCCCGGAAATGAATTTTTCAGATCTTGTAAAAGAAGCGAAAAATACACTAAGCTCAAAAAATAAAGATCAACGCCGAAATAATAATACATGTTCTCGCTTATAAATATTACACATAGGGAATGACTATATGAAAATGTTAGTTAAACGTAACGCAGATCTTTGTTTTAACTGTTATACGCATCTGACAGGATCACTGCTACTGGTGCAATTCTCAAATTACTAGTACGCAGCAAGCTCTTTTTTTGCAAAGCTAGATGAAAATTTTGGGGTTTTTTTTATATACTTACTCACTACCTACTTTTAAGCTATCTTAGCACATAGAAGGCAATGAAGTTGTAACAATAGCAGCCATTTTTCTGAACTATACTTGAGCTGTGTTACCTTGGCAACAGATAGACGCTCGGACTCCTGCGTTTGGTCTTTCTGAATCTATCGGTAACCGGATATACTTATTATAATATATTAATATAATATTAATATAACATTATACAGTAGAATCTAATCAAAGATGGCTCAAGCGATAGGGGAGAAGCCAGTCTCCATACAAATAACCGTGCTGCGTGGCAAAAACATGGTGAGCTAAAGTATCAGCCTATATTCTGTGTTGAATAAGCTTCATTGCAAATGAGATACTTTAGATGTGTCCTTTAGATAGCTTATGTATTTTAATACTAGATAAATATCGTTTTGGCTATATAACTGTAGGTAAATTTGTAGTTCTGATTTCTTGTAAAAATTGCTTTACCTAAATAAGTATTTAAACTTACAGGATGTCAACAAGGGAGAATCTGTCCTGAATTTTGTGCGGGCTGAGTTCAATGGCGTAGTCCTAGGAGAGTCCCAAAAAATGAATGCACCTACAGACCGGATCTTGGAATATAATTTCACCTGTAGGTTTGACTGTTATGATGGGACCAATACACTGGATGACCTGGCACACAAACCTGTCATCTGTGAGTGTTTTCAAGGTTCTTGATTAATTCAATGTCGGATGTTTTAATGATTTCTTTTAAAAGCACTGGTATATTAAAAGTCGTGTTCAATGTGTAACATGCTGGGTTACAGCAATGACTCAGTTATCACTGAATCTAGCTGATCTGAAATTGTCTCACAAAAAAGTTAATATTTACCAAGACGTGCAAGTTTTATTGTTAAGACATCCATCCGTCTGTTTTCCAAACCACTTATCCTATGCAGGGTCACAGGAGGAATAAATAAGAGCAATAAATAATTAAGTCATAAAAAAATCATACAATGCTCAGCTTCCAATGGACATTTCAAATAAGGACACACAGTCACTAGGTTATAGTATAATCCATGGTCACCACGGCCTTTGTCACAATGCTCTCAGTTAACCCCAAACATGCAGTAGGGAGGACAAGAAAAAACCTAAATGTGTCAGTAACATAAGAGCAGTGATAAGCTCCCCATCTAAAAATCAAAGGGAACAAAAATGGATTAATTACAGAACACACAGTTCTCAAAAAAAATGTATTCACCCAGGTTTGTTCAGTCACTCAGTCATGCCCTTACTCTTAAAAGCATTTCAAAAACCCCATCTAATAAATGTTCACATTTAATAAAATATTCCACAATGCATCGCACGTAACTATTCCAAACAGCCCGTAATTATATAAATAAATAGCAGCACTCCCAGAAGTCTAAACACCTAAAGGCTCTCATTCTATTAGAGAGCTCAAAAGCCCTCATAAAATATAGTATTCATCAATCACAAGCCAGTGTATTAATTAACAGCTGGGTGCATGGTCAAGCTATAAAGGTCAGCATTTTGTGTCTTTAAGCGACGTGTGAAAACTTGATCCCATTGTCTAGTGACCGTTATTGAGATCCTTGCGAAGCAGCAGAAGAAGCAACATGAGGAGAAGATGGCTGTCCTAGGCCAAGCTGTGGTGGATCTCCTGCCCCTTCTTCATGGTGAGACATCTGTCAACCAGCAGAACCCAACACCACATTGGGAGGCTTTGGTTCGTAACATTTCTGCTGGGACTTGGGGTCTCCTTCAGGTCAACAGTCCTTCTCCACCACGGTTGTGCTGCACATCACCCCAGGTTCAGAGACAGCTTCTCAAGAGAACAGCAGTAAGGTGTGCCCGGAATGTTCATTTCTTTAAGTTTAGATGCCGTGTAAGTAGGCCGAAATAGAATAGCATCCCATAATCCATATTTTTGGACTTCCCCAGCAGGAAAAATGATTGCGTGTGGCAAGGGCAGCCAAGGAAAATAACGAGTTTTGCATTGTCTGCATGCGTCCACCTGATAGAAATGGTTAATCAGAAACGAGCTGTGTGTGTGCGTGCCCGTGTGTGACAGGGAGAAAGACAGGTTGACGATGATGGAGACTATTTACAAGGCTGAATGAGTCTGTGCGTGCCTGAGTGAAAGAGGCAGGCTGACGCCTTGCTGCTTGTGTGACACGTTTTTCCCTGTCACCTGGCACTCAGCCGGCCCTGGATGTGACCATCTGCGCCACAGAGGCGCTGCTGTCTGACACTCAGCTCTCCAACTCTAATCTGCTCCGGGTGGCAGTGGAGGCTGCCTACTCCGTTCCCGAGGTGTGGAGCACTGGAGTCCCATCCAGTTATTTCCTTGCTATTCAGGTGCCTCTGTCTGCTGAGGTGAGACGGTAAAAGAGGCTTTCCTCTATTCCTTGCATGTATAGGATCCGTTTAGGAAACTATGGAATTTTTTTAATGGGAAAATTGCATGGTCAAACCTTGTTCATTTGATTCTGGACTTCTGCAGAAAGACAAGGTGCTCCTGTTTTCCAACGGAGTGCTGAAAATGGGAGGGGAGAGAGAGCCTGTTACTAGGCTCAAGAAGTGGCCCCTGGGTTCCCTCCTGGCCCCAGGCGCAGATTTTATACCTGGAGCTTTCATCGAAACTGACCCCATTGAAATGGAAAACGGGGAACTGACTGGCGTGGAGGTACGGAACTCTGGGAGAATGCTGGGAGAACACGGGCTCAGGCTGGGATCATCTTTAATGCCTTCACATGCTATGCATTCTCTTCCGCAGCTGTCAAACTGTGTACCTTCTTTAAACACCATTAAATTAGCTGAAGTGTTTATATGATACACGTCAAAACATAGATTACATGTATTGCCCTGGATTTAATAAATACTTCTCAGTTTTACTGATTGGATTGTTTATTACTGGACCATGACTCTCTGGCAATAGAGTTTAACAGTAGCACCCTAAAGGAAATAACTTTATACGGCAATTATGTAAGATCTCTAACCAAAAACAGAGATGATTTGCCTGGGATAGCATGCTGATGTTTTTTTTTTATACGTGAACCTGCAAACATGGAATTTGCAGCAATGGCAGTGTGCCTGTGTGTGTCCCAGGACAGAGATTTCCGTGCTGAAGCAGAGGTCAGCAGGAAAAGGGTGTGCTGGGACACAGAGAGACGTTGCTTCATGGAAGCTGGGGCAGTGGCCTGGTGAGACAGTTCTTCTCCATTACGTGACAGTGTCCCTGTGCTTCCAAACCATGGGTCCTCCTGAGTCACTTGACTACAGGCAAGCCAGGATTCGTGGAGTCACTGTTGAGTTTTGGGAGGACGGGAGTCAGAGATCAGTTGATGCATACATATAGGAACATATAGAAGATCCAACAAGTCCAGGGAGACTCGCTCCAGAAGTGGTGTGGAGGGTCACCACTCGGCCACCTTCTGGCCTGTATTTCTCATATACCTTCATGATTATCAGTTTGATGGTCCTCTCCTGTCCCATGTCTTCTCTCTTCCTGTGTGCAGCCTAACTCAACGGATCATAGACTGCCGACTGTGGCCAGTAGAAATCATGTGCGTGCCCCAGGCAGGGGTCACGAAGGGAGTGAAGCCTACCAAGGATAAAGTGGTGAGTTCCCGGGTTTAACTCCACTGTTTATATCATTAAAGACGCTACATCTGCATCTTCACGATAAGCCCAAGAGGATGGGCTTATATAACTCAGCCACTTCCTCAATAAGCAGGCTATATATGAGATACCTACACTTTGGGAGTTTGCTGTTGTGTGAGTTGGAGTTTTACAGTCTTTGAGGGAGAAACTTTTGAATTCTTTTGAGTAACTCCCATAAAGCAGATGTTGTTTGGGACATTCCCACAAAACAGATGTGTTTTTGATTTCTTCTGATTTTCTCAGAAAAAGTGCCAAAGCTTTTCATTTGTTATTGATTTTAGGTGGGGTGACTGAGTCACAGATTCTGGGAAAATCAGAGTCCACAGAAAGCCATCGCTGATAAAAGTTCAAAGGCTGTGTGTATGCGTGTGTGTGTGTGCGCAGATGGAGTACGAGGCTCAGATCCCATTCCATGGGGTGGCTTATGTGGACATGGCACCTCTGTTGTACCCAGGGGTGAGGCGTATTCGCGGAGCCTACTCATTACGTCCATTTTACGAGTCCGACCTGCAGGACAAGGTGAGGTCGGGTGGGACGCGGCCGTACGCACCTCACCTCCTACTGAGAGCTGAAATAGATTTCTTTGGTCTCTCAACAGGTGGGAATGTAAACGTATGGGAAATGGACAGAGAAATAATGTCATAACTGGAAATTGGGGCATGAAATCAGGTTGTGTGAACTGAGGGAAAATTACAGTGAGCATCATAGAAACACAGCAGTGCATCGATCGGGGCATTCAATGTTATAAATCGATGCTTTCATGCCTCGGATAAACCATGTTCTCTAAATGGAGTGAATGTGGGACAGTGGTGCATCTTCTCAGTTGATGTTGTCCTACCTAAATCTCAGGAGTGGGGTGTGAAATCATACAGGAGTTTGCACAGAGCCATAGAACCATTAAGAAGTGTCTGCAGGCCACTCTAGCTTTGACTGAGGTCTGTGTTCATCAGTTAACCGTCAGGAAAACAGGGCAAAAATGGGGGTAATTGGTGGTGCGGAAAAGTGGAATCAACAGCTTAGAGAGAGGAATATAAATGTGCACCTCACTGTGCCATCCGCATCATCCTCACGGTATCTGGAACGGTCGACACCGGAGTCAGAAGTGGAACTAGTGGATATGAGCCGTGATGTCTGGCACAAATCAAAATCATGGTGTTAGAGTCAAAGTTTGGGATCGCTTTGCTGCATCTGGATCAAGGAGGCTTGACATCACTAAAAGAAAGATTACCAGAAAAATCTCAGGAAAAGAGAGATTCCACAGGAGGGCGTCAGACCGTCCATCTGTGAGGTGAAGCTGAAGCTGCAGCTGGGTTGTGCAGCGAGACCGTGATAGGAAAGCGTGCATAGAAACCCTACACCAGTGAGATTTGTCAAAAGTGCTACAGGGTGTTGTGCCGTGATCAATAACTACACAGACTGTGTAGGTGCAGTCACAGCTGATAAAGGTTAGTTTATTGGGAGTGTGGTGTGTTGCATGAGTATTCTGGTCAAAGAAACGGCATGAATAACAAAATGTGCTATTTGTCCTCTGGGGTTTCACTTTACCTTTTATTGAGGATCTGATGCCATTCAATGAAAAGAAAAAAAAAAAAAAAAAATGCAGAAAATAAGAGTTCTTTCGAGTCAGATAATGGGTCAGTGGGTAGCACCGATGCCTCACAACTCTAGGGTTGGGGGGCGGGAGGGGCATTGAATCCCACTGCCATTTTGTGTGTAGGCTGCATGTTCTTCCTGTATCTTGCATGTTTTCTTCTGCAGGTCAAAGTCTCACACATGCAGTTTGGCTAATTGGTGTCTCTACATTGCCTGTAGTAAATCATTCTGAGTGTATTCTCACATGTGTCCTGTGGTGGACTGGCATTCCATCTGGGGGGTACCCCAGCCCTGTGTCCTATGCTGCCTGGGATAGGCTCCAAGTTACCTACTGCAGACAGATTGAATGATACTTAAAAAAAAAAGAAGCATTGTTATTATGGTACGGTATGATGTGCGGATGATGTCACACCTCGGGCTCCAGACCAAACGCAGCACTAGCATCTTGCGGGAGACCATGCGCCAGCTACAGCAGCAGGGTAAAGTGCCAGTGCCATCCTCCCCGGGGTCCGCACAGTGGAGGGGAGCTTCCAGCAAGAGTACAGACATTCATAAGGGAACCAAGGAGCCACGGGAGGCACCTAAAAAGGTGAGGGCTGCACTATCGACACTTTAAGGGTTACACAATGCAAAGTTATAGTAACCTCATTGAGCATCTATCCCATTAGTCACCTTTTCCATGCTGTCCAAGCCAGTATAAGAATATTGATGACAGTCAGATGTGAGTCACTCTATGCCTTACTCTGCTTTAAATTCAAAGCTTCTGGTCTGTCAGCAGGATCTGAATCTGTCGCCTTAGCCGCTGCAATGTTTGCCAGCTTTTTGAGTCACTTTGCTTTAATTGTGCCAGATCGGTGACAGTATTACCAGCGGTGAATAATCTATTTTGGTCAGTTGCCCTGTTGCTTGGTGTGAACTTCTGTGTGTCAGCGATGTTAGGGGCATGGAGGTTGTCTCTGTTCCCCAGGAAGTGATGAAAGCCACTGGCAGTGGGTCAGCTCACAGGGTTGTCCACATATAGAACAACCAAACCCTTATATGCTTTTGTTTCAACAAGACGACTTTTTCAAGCCTGTATTGAAATGACATCTAGTGAATTCCCACACGACTGTATCTGTTAGACAGGGACACAGGGGAAGCTGCTGCCAGCTGAGAGTTCTACAGAGGAGAATGTGCAAGTGAACGTCGAGGGTCAGGTGGGGTCGTGTGAAAGGAATTTTGAAGTCTATGTGTGTACGAGATTGTGCTTTATCATGTGTGTTTAGGTATGTGTCTGTGTAATACCCACACAGCAGGATGCAAAATTAAAACCCCATGTTACTTGTACAGTACAACCCTGCTTATGACTTAAGACAGAGGGTGCTGTTGAACAGAAGATGATAGCACTCTTTTTCTGGTTGTAGATGTACATCGAGGCCCGAACTTACATTGTGATTGAAATTACCCTGGAGAAAGCCCTGGTTCCAAAAAGACCACCTGAAGAACTTGCCAAGAGGTAGCACTGAGCTGTCCATCTGAATCCATCAAGGCCAAAACTCTCTGGGATTTAAATACACTTCCTGAATGTCACCATTGAGGTTATAAAGAGGAAGAGCAGAACACCACAGACGTGCATTTGCTGTGATCCTGAAATGTTTGTTACCCCTGTGTCCTCTGCAGAGTGATGGAGCTCATACCACTCAGGCCACCTCTACCCCACAGAATTGCAGGAGCTGAGAGAGTAAAATGCACTCACACACACACACACACACACAGACTCTTTCCAGTTGTTGATGTATTTTCTCTGTTCAAAACCAATAACCTTCTGGTCATTTATTTAGTGCTATTTCTCTTTAAATTTCTTGAGCAATTAATAGCAAAAGTAAAATCATTTCTTAAAGACACAGCAGCAAAACAAATACTGACACTGGAGTACTGGCATCTGCTCTATATGTACCAGGCAGTGCAAGAGTATCAAGCCCAGATTGCAAGTGTGGCAGGTCAAGTTCTGGAGCAGTACCAGCAGCTATTTGGCAATGCACTGGCATCTGGATCTCATCTACTGGACCCAACCACCCAAGAACAGCGAAAAACTCAGCTCATTGGGGAGCTCAACTACTCTGGGAAGTACTTTGCCTTTAAGGAGCGGTTGAAGGTGAATGACCCTGATGCCACACTGCAGGGGGGTGATTCCTTTTAACTGTTGATTGTAGTGATGGGACAAATGAGAAACTTGTGGTAGTTTTGATTGGTAGTTCAGGATACTCCCACCCACTACTGGTTTTGAAGCATCATTTACTGCCAGCATTGATTGGTTAGTTCAGGATACTCCCACCCACCACAGGTTTTGATGCATTATTAAGTGCCAGCATTGATTGATTAGTTCAGGATACTCCCACCCACCACTGGTTTTGAAGCATCATTTACTGTCAGTCTTGATTAGTTAGTTCAGGATACTCCCACCCACCACTGATTTTGAAGCATCATTTACTGTTGGTGTTGATTGGTTAGTTCAGGATACTATCACCCACCACTGGTTTTGAAGCCTCATTTACTGCCAGCATTGATTGATAGTTCCAGATACTGCCAACCACCATGGGTTTTGAAGCCTCATTTGTCCCATTACTAGTTGACAGACATATAGCATAGCAAACGGTCAGTTTCTAGTTTGCGGTTGTGTGTGTGTGGTCTGAGGTCAGCATGTGGTGAATGCTTCTTTCATTTCTCACAATGATTTGTGTGTATGTACAACGTATGTGTCAGTATATATGTATATAGTATATGAATGTATGTGTGTGTGTCTGCCCAGCATTCCGTGGTGCATATTGTTAGAGAGAAGATGCTGCGTACGGAGCCCTTCGGGGACCAGGAGCAGCTACAGACCTTCTTGAGCCAACTCTACATTTTCTTGGTGGATGAGATGCACGTCGCCCTCAGCAAGGTCAGCCCTTCATAACCATGCGGTACTCGTGTCTTGTGTCTCTGCTCTTACCTCCAATACATCGTTGTGATGATGTGCTGGGGTTTGGTTTCATATGGTTCTGCTTTTCTGCTTCATAGCTTTTTCCTCTTCCTCCTCTGTCATTTTTTTCATTTTTTTGAGATTTTGTCATGTTTGACCTCTGACCATCTCCTCTCTCTGCTTTGTGTGTGACCCTCTCTGTCAGGATCTCCTCACTCCTCTGTCTCCCCTTCTGTCTTCTGATCTACAAAGACCCTGTCAGTGGACTCCCAGTATGACCAGCCTCCCTCCCAAGTGGACTGCACTCAGCTCAGACATTTTGCCCGAGAAGCCCAACTGAACCAGAATTACCAGCTAGCTGCCACTTTCTATCAAGAGGTACCAGACAATGGCCTGTTTAGTACTGTAGCTATACAACATTTCAGATCCCAGGTCATGTTGTATTGAAGCAGAACTGTAGGTGCCAAATCTGGTGGTTCTTTGGTTCTCAAGGGCTCCAAATAATCACAATCTATAATTCAAATTGGCACCCATGAATAGACCTTCTCATTTGTACCTATAATTACCTGTGCAAAATAAAGCTGTGATCGACTGTGTCCTTGATCAACCATATCCTTTAATTTCTTCACATCCTTTCCCATTTACTCAGCGTCTCGCCCGAAACCAAAGGAATCCAGATCACTGGTTTGACTACGGAGCCTTCCACATGTTGACTAGAGACTACCTGAAAGCAGAGGAGTGCTTTCGCCAAGCTGTGGCCATCAATCAGGTGCACCTACCCAGGTGAGGCAATGAGGATGGGTCAATGACACAGGATGTCAATGCATCTTATCAGTCCAAGAACAGATTCTGTCTCCGTTGACCTATCTAATGGAATAATGGTGTATATCAGTGGTTCTCTTTTCTTCTTTCATCCCCCCATTGGAAGAGATTTCACAACTGCCCCCCTTCTTGAGATGCAAATGACTGGGCCCTGGGGGGAAGGGTTGCGGCCAAAATGTCATAGTTCATTTGATGCATTTTTTTGTATCCACACCCCCCCACCCGGAGAGCTTGCCACACCTGCCCATGGCGCAGTTGAGAACCACTTGCCTGAATGATTTTTTTTTTTTAAGAAATATATGTCAAGTGAAGGAGAGACTCCAGTTTTTGTCGTGGTTACAGCCTACTGATGTGTGGAGTCCTGGCAGAGATGGCAGGGCACATCGAGGAAGCAGAGACCTTCATGACAGGTGCAACCTGCGTAGACCCTACCAGTGTGGTGGCTTGGACTCTTTTGGGTGAGTCAGGCAGGGAGAATGTCTGCCTGTGTCTGTCTATCTGTCTGTCTATCTATATATATGTCTGTCTGTCTGTTGTGCAATCTTTCATCCCATACAGAATCCCATACTTAAGTTCTCAGTATTTTAAACTGATACATCATGTTAATACAATTACATGACAATATTTCATTTTCATTGACACATCACTTATGTTAAAATAATTATTCTGTAGTATGTATCCTCTGAATCTATAACTTGGGTCAGGCCTGTTCCATGAAGGACAAGAGATCACGATCCAAGCTGAGATGGCTTTTCTGGAGGCTAATAGGCAGCTGAGGGCAGCCGTAGGCAGAAGCAAGCCAACAGAGGGTGAGTCTGCAGCTAAGGTTCAGAAGAAGCAGGACCCTGTCACAGGGTCATGTGAATCCTCCACCCACATCACACGTGCGAAGGGGGGCATTGACATGACGTCACAAGGTCTATGATGTCATTTCCTGTATCTGGGTTGGGGGGGGGGGGGGGGCTGCAGATGAAGAAGAGGGAGAGAAGTCTCAGGGTATCCAGGGCAACCAGGTTGTGGCAGAGGTTTCCAGGGCCGCACACCAACAGCCCATGACCCCTCAGCTCGTGCACTCCCCTCTCAAGCCCAACACCTCCATCTACATGCAGACAGTACAGTTTCTGCTGGAGAACAATGCTGTGCAGGTGAGTGAAGAGCCCACACAGACACCCTCTGAGGTACAGTCAATCTGTCAGACACCACAGGTATATCTCAATGCTCGCCATGCACCACCTATGTCACCCCACCCTCACATCCCACAGATAGCTCAAAGAGCCCTGGCGCAAGAACTGCTGTGTCCAGAGGGGGGGCCGAGTCTTTCCTACCACCTGGCCCTGGCCAGAGTGCAGCTGATGTGTGGGGAGTTCAGTGGAGCCGAGGGTAGCCTGCAGGAAGCACTGAAGGACAACATCGAGGTACCCAGGAAGACATACATCACAACATCTCTGTGTCTCATCGTTCTATGCATATTTGTTGATTGAAATTAAATGAAGAAACTGAGTGTTTGCACAGAACCCAGACGTGTGGGCGTGGCTCGGTCACCTGCATTACCAGATGGGAATCTACAGTAAGGCACAAACGTGCTACGAGAGAACTCTGGACTTTGTGATGGATGCCTCAGATCCACATGCCGTCTACATGCGCCTGGGGGAAATCTATTTGCAGGAGGAAAAGGTTAGTTGCTCTGCTGAATTCCAGTTACGAAATTCATTTATTGGATTCATTAGAGACTTGATTATGACTGATATTGCAAAAATTCATTGCATTAACTAAAGAGGATGCAGTAACGTAGCCTATACCATATGTATCAGGTTATATGTGGATAAGGATATGAGCTGGTGTCTGTCTTTCTGTCACACTCCTTAGCAGGCTGCTATTGCATGAATGAGAACACATCTGTAAAATACCATGAATGGTTTCATGTAGATGTTTCGTAGGTTTTCATGGATCTATCTTCAAAGCACATATTTTGGTCATGAGCTTGTGGTGGGGGATGGGGGGGCTGGCCAGAGCCTATCCCAGGCAGAACTGGGAACAAGGCTTGGGTATACCCTGATTTGGATGGGTCTTTATGTAAGTTATGTGGTAACTATGCAGTCTGCTAATCATTTTTCCTGTCTTCACTATTTCCATCCCCCCAGTTTGGCAAAGCCAAAATGACATACCTGCAGGCCTGTAAAAGTTCCCCCTCCTGCCTCTCCTGGCTAGGCCTAGGAATTGCCTGCTACCGGGTAACCACCTTTTATATAGACACTGAGTAAATTAAAGCTTAACTGTAATGTGCAGCTGCATTTTTTCTGTTACCATCTATTCTGCGCTCATCCTGTACTGTTAAATGTGGACTTGCGCAAATCATCCATCTTCATGCATTTGTCACGCTGAGTTAATTGTGAAAGACTGGTCTCTTTTGGAGGAGATGCGTGTGTGCCTTGGCAGGTTTGTAATAGAAGGGTGTGTTTCCATGTAACCATCACTCTGTGTGGGCATGCATGTATGGGGTGTCGGTGAATATTCTTATGGGTGATTCTGGGTGTGTGTTTATCAGCTAGGAGAGCTGACTGAAGCAGAGGATGCCTTGACGGAGGCTAACACCTTAAACAACACCAACTCTGAGGTGTGGGGTTACCTATCCCTGGTATGTCTGCAGGTCAGTCTTCTCAATTATCTTTTCCTGTGCTGCCTACCGTCCATCAGAGGGGCGTTAGAGATTATGTGACCATATGAAGGCTTGTGTTCATTTGTATTCAGGGATGGTCTGGAACATGTACAAATCGATGCAGTAGGTTGTCAGGTCTAAGTCAGACTTAGGATTATATAACACCTCCTACTATGATAATGATGGAAATCCATCAGTACTGGATCACAGTACGCCATCTGACTGGATCTAAGTGCATGCCTCACTCTTTCCCGCATTTCCCTTTCAGACAGGGAGACGACTCGAGGCAGAACAGTCTTATAAATACGCCATGAAGGTAAGACTTCCACACTTCCTGAAATTTATTGTGCCTCCGTGCTTTGATCTTAAATCCACTGATATGTTCTTTTTGCTTTGCGCAGCTTAATTTACAGAAAGAAACGCTTCTTCAAGAGATTAAAGAGCTGCAAGTTCAAGTCGGCTTCGGGAATCCCAGCTTCTAAAGCGCAGTAAACCCTGTGACAGACTCAGACTGGTGCCCAACAACAAAGGCCACTCCTGTCCTGTCAGTGTTAACAAAAACTGTCACGTAGCTCCACACTGTCACCATTACTCTGTTACGTCCTAGAAGAAATGTCACAGTATAATTATGTGTTGCAGAAGAGTAACCCAAATCTGTTATCTGTGTGTCTGCTTTAGTGTTGAGCAAAACATAATACTTTGACCAAAAGCGGATATTAGTTTTTTTTATTTAATGTATAATGCTTGTGTTTTGTTTGTTTTTTATTTTAATTAAACCTAATGACCTGAAAACAAAATTCGAATAGGCTGCTTGCTATACTATGGTAATGGAAATAAAAGAAAAACCACTAAAAACGATTCCAGCGGATCTCGAGCCATTCGCTGATCACGTGGTGTTATCAGCACCGGAGGAAGACCACGTGGTCGCGCTCTAGCCGAGATTATCCAGCACTTCCTGTTCTGCTGCGGACACTACACGGAACCCTCCTGTAGGACGAAGTAATTTACAAGGTCAGTAAAGCTCTTTGACACAAGTTCAGATAGAATACTTTAGACGATTAGCGACAGCTGGAGTTACTGGATCGTTGCGAAGCAGCAATTTAACCGGAGATAACCGCGGCTTTCTTTATCTCCCATTCCTTAAGCGTTATTGTTGTGGCTCCTTCAGGGGCCAACAGCTTAGCTGTTTTCACCGCCTGGGCTATGGTGGCGAACATTATGACGATCTACGACAGTAACATTTCAGTATAAAGTTGCTTCTGCTTACTTCTACATGTCTCGGTTCCCGGCCCGATAGTTGTACATTACGTCCAGCTGCATATAAAATTATACGATACGATGAAAAGTAAAATGGTTAATTAGAGTTCTGGCGAGAAAGCTGCCTTACGAAGTGCGAAGGGATTACCTTCAGGCCGAATTCGCGCTGAAATTGCAATCGATTTGCCTGTTCAGTAATGCATTGTTGAAATATCAACTGTATAAAAATTCTGCATAATGTTATGTTACAGCAATATGATTTTCTTAAGTCAGGTGTAGACTGAGGAATACATACGAATTAATACCGAAGTTTGGGTTGAATGGTCCATGCCTAAAGGTGACGCTAGCTTACAGTCGCAATGTCTGATAGACAATACATCGGAATAACAGGGCCACGTATAGGACGATTGATCTCTCTCGTTTGTCTGCCACTGTTCAGCCTGGACTGCTTTTCACCCTGCATGTGAGGGGAAGGCATTGCAGTCAGCGCCTGGAATAGTCACACATACTTTGTATTGGGTGTTTGTTTGACCAGGGGAAGGACTGGCATGAGCAGTCAGCAATAACCAAAACAAGAAATGGTTCCATTTTAATAACAGCATTTTTTATTAAAAATTGTATTTCTATGAACGATGCTCTTTATTAAATAAGAAAAACAAAGATGGTAGATAAATGGTTTGGCCTACAGTTTATCACGATTGCGATTGTGAAACTATTTTGCAAGACACAGAGCAGGCTTTTCAAAAGAACAAAATATATCTTGTTGTTTAATTTTGTCCGGTTATACGTCTGGTATGTTTCTCCACATTGGAATCCAAGTTCACCTTGTCCTGTAGTTTTATAAACCGAAGCAGATGTGTTGACAGGATGCTGTGCTTAGACACAGCAAGAAGCATTTTGGGTAGAGGAACGTTGGATGAGGCAATAAGTAACATGCAAATCGTGACTGCCGGAGAGTTGATTGCTGTCGTCATGGCAAGTTCACAAAAGCTGGTGAAGAGGAGCAGATCCAGACGCAGCGATGCCTGGTGAAAACGCAGCGGACTCGGGGACAAAGGCGGGAGAGGCCAACGGGGTACTGTATGAGGAGCGAGAGGCGGATGATAACCTGAGGTAATGACGTTCAGAATGTGCCATGACGTGGGCATGCACAGCAAGTGTCTTGACTGAGTTCCCACCATAGCCCCAGCGACCTGTCAGAGATGTTGGCCGCAGGGACCAAGGAATCCCACGACAAGGCGGAGAACATGGAGTTTGTGAAGGACTTCCTCCGGGGCCGGATTGACAGGGAGCTCTTTAAGGTCGGTGCTAAGGGCCCTTTTAAAACCGCCTGTAAAGATTTATCCTGTTTCATCAAGGTCCAGACTGGCAAGCTAAGGGTTAAAGATTGTGTCGTTCTTCAGTTTTCCTGACTTCCCAGATCCTGGGGTGTATGCCGGTGTTACAGCGGACTGTTAAAGGTAATGGTGCTTCTCTGTGCACATCCCGTCTTTGCCAGTTGGGGGCGGTGGCCCTGTACTTCACCTACTCTGCCATGGAGGAGGAGATTGAGCGGAACAAGGAGCACCCCCATTTTGCCCCGCTCTACTTCCCTGCCGAGCTGCACCGGCACCAGGCGCTTGCCCGTGACCTCGAGTATTTTTACGGCGAAGATTGGAAACAGGCGGTGAGCTGCTCACCTGCCACGCAGCGCTACGTGGCACGTATCCGCGAGGTGGGCGCCTCCGACCCGGTGTTGCTGGTGGCCCACGCCTACACCCGCTACATGGGTGACCTGTCCGGCGGCCAGGTGCTGCGTAAGGTTGCCCAGCGGGCCCTCAAACTGCCCCCCACGGGGGAAGGGCTCAACTTCTACCAGTTCGACAGCATCCACAACGCCAAGACCTTCAAACAGTTGTACCGCAGCCGCATGAATGAGTTGGACCTGAACGTGGCCACCAAAGAGAGGGTGGTGGCTGAGGCCAACCTGGCCTTCCAGTTCAACATGGAGGTGAGATGTACCTCCGTCATGTCCTGCTGTGAGGTTCCTCCAGAGTGTCAGATAGTGGTCATAAGCCATTACTATGGTCTGTGTACATCTTTGCTTTCCAGTGAGGGGTATAGAGTTGAAATTGGAGTTATAATTCTTCAAAGCTACCAGCTCAGTATCAGTGATGTGCCGTTCTGATAAGCGATTAAGCTCCTGGACAATGAATGCCTGCTTGTGGATTTCATGGCCATAAAACGGGATATTGTCTTCTGGATTTACAGTGTCAAAAATTAAATTGTCGCCTAAATGTTTTGGTTTTAATTGCCTGTTTCTAATGACTTTGATAGCTTCAAGGCGAATAACACTATTTAGGATACTGCTTTAGTGTTCTGACACTGAAGATTGTGGATCTGACCCTGCGAGGGAGGTTGTGTTAATGTCAGTGTGCTGGAGGAAGGCTATAGACAGAAACATTAAGGTAATGAATGTCGTAGATCTTAGGTTAATTCTGTTGTTGCTTTCCCATATGGATCTTCCAGGTGTTTAGAGAGTTGGAGGAGGTTGGGAAGACTCTCTCAGTTGACGCCGCCGACGGTGCGGTCCCTGCCCATGGCGACATGCAAGGAGACATTAGCAAATGCCCCTACTATGCAGCCAAAATGGGTAAGGATGTAACACTGTGTAACTTTAACCCCCCCCCCCCCAAGCAGGACAGTGCAGGAAGGCCTGAATGAGGCACAGTTATGTAAAGAGAGACCATCACTGTCATGGGACAGTTTATCCAAGCTCACTCAGTGTGCTGTCTTACGTTCTGTTCTTTTCCACACATAGCCGCCTGCGGAGGAACAAGCTATGCCTGTCAACTAGCCAAGGCCCTGCTCAGGCACCCCACTGGCCAGGTCATCCTGGCTACCTGGGTGGCAGCCATGGCTGGATTGGTCGCTTGGTATATCATGTGATTTGGGTCCGCCTAGTGACTGCCCTGATAGGACAGAACACTGAAAGGGTGGAGAGTACGAAGAAGGGTGGAGAAGTGGAGTCTGAAGGTTCTTTGGCTCTTTTTGCCCTGAACCTACCACCTCTGCATGTTCCCTTTCTTTCTATCTCTCCATCAGGCTCTCCGTCTGTACTGTGTTGTTGACTTCCTGTTTTATCCCAGCACTTCTTCAGTACCTTACAAAGGAGTGACCCTTTGTTAGCCTTATACGGTTACATTTAGAAAATTGAGTTCCTAGATTTTGAGCAGTGCAATATGCACTCTGTATTACTTGGAAGATGTTATTCAAATTCCCAGAATGAAGAATCTGGGGATGTGTCCATCAGTGTTCAATTTTCTGTCCTGCTTATTTTTTATTTTTCAGTCCATGCCACGTTGATCAGCCTCTGTTTTTTAGTAAAGAATGTGCAATAAAATGATCCTGTAATGGCGACGACAGCCTAAAGGGAGACAGATGGGTTCCTTGCTTAGTGGGGAAGTTTTAGCTGTTTTTTTGTGAGGTTTGCCGCACGCACATGTGGAACGCGTTGCAGAAATGGTTCTCGCAGGCGCGTTCTTGCAAATGATGACATGCATGTGTTTTAGTAACTACTGTGTGCTGCTTTTAATGGGGAAAAGATTTCATGTAGGCTGTAGAAACCTATGCCATGGACCAGCGACTTGGATCACAGCTCTTTTTCAGCCTCTTAGACCAACGTTCAATGACATTTATTCAGTAGATGCTTCTTTCCTAAGCAAAAGACAGTGAGGTAGATACATCAAGTGAAGCCGGTTGAGGGCCTTGCTTAAGGGCCCACTGGCAATAGGAGCACTTTTGGTGGGTGTGGGATTTGAACCGCCGACCAGTTACAAGCACAGACACCTAATACAGAAATCTAGCATTTGTAACAGAGCACTGTAAGGAGACATTGGGATAAGGTGAGATTCGGTAATACTTCTGCCAGCCTTTGCTCCTTATGTGAGGGACATTTAAATGTCTAAAGTTTCTGTGCTGTGGTTAACTAACACCCTTGTGGAAATATGCCATTGAGGCAGCCCGAATTCATATTGTCCTAAGAAGTTGGACAGTGATACACTGAAATTGGACACGATCCCCCACCATCATACTGTGCTTCAAAGCCCTCAGGTGGCTGCAAAATGCAACACTTCATTTGTCATGTTGCCTTTCTTACTCTGGTCAACCCTTGAGTATGATGTTTTTATTTAAATAATCTGGGTTGGATTTTGATCCGAGATGTAGTTCAGCTCACTTTTTTTGTATTTAACATGGCACTGACTTGCCCGATGTCATTTGTCTGTTCAGTCCTGTGATTAAGCTATTGCTGTTTAGGCAAGATATTTTTGGTTAAATTTGCAGTTCTTTGCAAATTGTTCCATTCCATATTTGAGTCTTTCTGGGGTTTGTAAATTTTTAGCCTATTTTTTGGACTGCACAAGACAGAATAGACATACTACTCACAACTAATGCGTGGTCCACTGTTTTAGGTAGGGGTGGGGGAACTGAGGCTTCAGAACCCATGGTGGGTCATAGTTCAGGATACTCCCACCTGCCATGGGTTTTGAAGCTTCATTCAGTACCAGTTTTGATTGACTAGTTCAGGATACTCCCAGCCACTGTGGGTTTTGAAGCCTTATATGTAACTGGCTGTGTGAATGAAAAGCAACACTGGACACCATGGGACCAGTTTTACTCCAGTGGCACCCTCCACATCATCGAGGGTGACACAACACCCCAACACGATTAATAACCAAAGGAGTGACTGGTTGTATGACTTAAGCTATAGCTCATGGGAGTGGGGAATTCTGAAGAATGCCATGCCCATAAAATACATAGGGTGGGCTGTGGTAGTGGTTACCATACCATAAGAGGGTGTAGGATGCAAGTGTGCAACACAGAGATTCCAATCCAAGTAGATGTTATGGTTCTCACATATTGAAGATTAATCCAACATTATACAATATTTGTTCTTTGAAAGTAATACTGGAATTATAGTACAGGTCTGACAGAACTAACCTGTTACCCAGTGACTATCGCTTTGCCTGTTAGCAGGGGTTTGATTATAGAGATAGATGTACTTTATTGATGCTGAGTGGGAAATTATGTTCTGTCTGTACTGAGAACAGTAGTGCTAACTTAAGTAACAGGCCAACTCTCACCTGTGGAGAAATGTTTTACATTATTCGGCTCATTATGCTGTCAATAAAGCAAAAATTCACTTGTCAGAATTGCTCATGTTTGTATTTTCTATTTCTCCTGTAAATGTGGAAGAACCAACAGAGATTCATTTAGGGAACATAACCCCCCCCACACGGTGGTCACACAGCAGTGGGCAACATTTTTTAATTTAAACCAGTTTATTTTATCTGTGGACACAAGATTCAGATATTGTATTGATTAATCTTATTTACAGTACATCTTCCAGGGAAACAGTTTTTCCCCAATGAAGTATGAGAAACAGGATCAATTCAAACTGTACTCCTTAAAGAGCAGCTGGACTCGAGGCCTTCGGGGAGGGGGGGGCAGTTCAATACCAGTGCCCTGGAGCCCAGTGAATGCAGGTACAAACATGGACAAGCTGTTGCATTAAACATGATGAAAACAGTGAGAGCCTAAGAGTGCTGGGTCCACTGGTTGCTAACAGAGGCTCTAGAGATGAAGATGCTTTCACTGTACCGAAGCTCAGAGTATCTCATTCTCCAATGGGTAAAAACTGTCAGGTAACACCCAGGCACAAGCCAGAAATACCGATAAAAGATCCAGGAAATGTCTTATTACAGGGCAACAACAAGGATTTTAGTGTATGCATCTTATTTGCCCAAAAATTAAAGCGCTGACACTTTTCTTATTGCCCGTAAAATACACATTAATGAGGACCACTAAACTTTTTATTTAGTGTGGTACATTGAACATGACCATGTAACTTAATTTTGACCCCACTTTAGTGAAAGGCAGCAGGAGGGGGTGGGCAGTCCAAAGATGGCCGATTCTTCTTTGCATTTCAACTTCTGTGTCCCCCCCCCCACCCACCCCCCACTGTTCAGGCACTAATGCAGTGCTGGTGCCATGGTGCCACCCTGCTGGACGGACCAGGGCAGTGCTTAATTCCCAGTGAATCTTTTTCCTGGAGAAACAAGTCAGGCCCCATGAGTCCTCGGAGCACCTTTAACCCCCCGACCTCTCTAAACCAATCACACAAGGGAAGACCCATGATGACCCATGATGACCCATGAT
>JAACJT020000037.1:8078881-8089672 GCA_009936485.2 Gymnarchus niloticus
GACCCATGATGACCCATGATGACCCATGATTACCCATGATGCCATTAAGGCTGCAGAAAAGTGGCAGGAGCTTATTGGACATACAGTATAACAGAACCCCTCTGGTTCTCAGGCCTCTCTAATACTAAGTACTATGGGAGCCGAGCCTTTGTAACTTGACACTGCCTCAGAAAAACCCAGCCTACACAACAGTGGTCATGTGACCACCACAGAACGCAGCAGGGCCAAATTACCAGACAGCCACAAGCCAGGATCAGTTTGCAGTCAGATTATAGCACAATGAGGATCCAATATATCAGAAGGGCCCTACCTGGGTTGTGGCTGTCAGGAGCTAAACATTTTCTTTAATTTGGAGAAGAAGCCCCCTTCGTGCTGGCTGTGCCCTCCCTCAGACTGCTGATCACTGCTGCCCCCACCTGGACACAAACAAGTATGTCATGAGCCAGAACTTAGGGCAGTGCAGTAGACTGAACTGTTTATGAAGGACACGGCTCCCCCAAACAGTCCCCTGCTAGGCAGCTGTATTAGTGCTTTACATGTGTGGCACCCTAGGATATCAAAAATAAAGATGGGGAGTGTTGGGTCTGTGTGCCCTATCACCTCACCTGCAGCTGTGGTCGTGACCCCGTTAACCGTCCCCTCTACATCCGTCTCCTCCTCAGCGTAGCTCATGAGGAGAGCCCGCTGTCTGTCCGTCAGGGTCCTAGACAGTGAAAGAAGGAAGAGGAAGGAGTAGGACTACAAGCTGGGAGGAAAAACTACAAACCCTACAGCCACCTGGAATGGCCCCGGATAAAAGGCCGATGCATCACAAAGGCTCCGAACGCCACATAACTGCCTCTGGTGCTTTTTCAGGACAGTTTCAACAAACCTTGATCTTCCACCATATTTAACTGGGGCTTCTTATTTCCCCTTGACTGTAAATATCGTAGATTTGTGAATACACTTTCAACTTACCGACGTTTGTTTTACACGCAATGATCACTGACTTTCTAATAAATGGACTTGGTAAGATCCCTTTACAAAGCAAAGCTAAAATGTTGAGTAATCTAGAGAGACTGGGCTGTCATTCAACCGTTTTGCCCCAATGAAGGTGCCTCATCCCTAACCCAAACTCTGCTCCAAAGCCTCACCTTCTATCCAGAGAGCTGCTATACCTTCAGAGCGTGTTTTAGCAAACAATCATCCTGTTGCTTACTTTGGGATACGGATCTTGACGTGGATATAGTGGTCTCCGTAACCATAGCTGTTGATCCGTGGGATCCCCTTCCCAGCGAGCCGAATCTGCTGGTTGGACTGGACTCCTGCTGGGATCTGTGGGGGATGAATAGCTGCTGTTCAGCCATCTTTATCCAAGCCCCCACAATGAAGGAGAAGTGGCTCACATGTCCTAGCTTATGTGGGATTATTTTTAAGTGCCCAGACATTACCACCTATAAATCATTTGGTAAAAACTGGACAACTTAGTAAATACAAAAATGCTTCCTGCCAAAGCCTGGAATTTCTCTCTCTCTCCAATGCTTTGCATTAAACAACCCTGTATTACGCGGTTGTTATAGGATCCCATAGGGTGGGAGGGGTAAATTTCACTTACAACCAAGTTGATAGTCTCGTAAAGCCCCTGTGTTCTCACGGTGCCCCCCAGGATGGCCTGCGCCACAGAGACCATGACATCAGAGTGGATGTCTGCCCCATCCCTCCTGAACACTGGGCTCCTTTGGACCTGTGGAACCAATTACAGAATGTAAAGACAAGGCCATCGGTGTGGATGACCGCTGAGTCATGCAATAACTACAGCGTAGTGCTACACAAAAACAGCATTCAGCATTTTAAAGTTACACATTGGGACAAAATTCACAGTCCAACTGTATTTAGCCAACTAATTATCTAAACAATTCAAAAACGTGGTTCAACAACTCCTGATGAGATCAGAATTTAAAAAGACATCAATCTCAACTGAAGCCTTCATCAGTACAGCCATTGGCGCACCAGCACCCCCTAAAGGCATGGATGACTCACCACAAGCATAAAAACAATGAGAACCAGACTGACCCGGAACGTGATAAAGATCTGCTTCTTCCCAACAGGCATCCGCACGGTCTGCCCATCTTCCACCCCTAAGGCAAAGACAGGACAAAGACAGCAGTTTGTCACAGATGTAAGAGCGAGGCCCATGGGTCAGCTGCAGAAATGCCATATAAGACTCACCCGCAGGTACGGGAACCACAACTGTGCGCCTCTGTTTGGTCTGGCCTGTCCCGTGGCAGGTGACGCAGGGCGAGGTGATGATGGAGCCCCGCCCACCGCAGCGCCGGCAGGTAGAGCGCATCACAAAGGGACCCGTGTTCACCGTCTCCTGCGAGTGGCAGCGACACCAATGCACACGGTTTCAGCTATACTATTCCAGGGCTTGTGGTGGTGGGGGGCGAAATAATTCTCAGCAGAGTTCTTCAGAACTGTTTTATTTACACCGGGGTTTCTCAACCTTTTCAACCTCAAATTCCATCTATTTATCATCATGACCTCTCCCAAGTATAGAGCTGCAGACCACTAGAGGGAGCCTGCAACACACGTGAGGTGGGGCCCAGTGGTTGAAAAGCACTGATTTACACAACATGTTCTTCAGCAGACAGAAACCCGTCAGACTGGTGACGGAGAACAGACCCCCACGCATCAGACTCGGTCGGGGACACTCACCATGCCGGAGCCATTACACTGCTGGCAGCGCTGGGCCCCAGTACCTGGCTCGTAGCCCTTGCCTTCACAGCGCTGGCAGGTGTCCTCTAGGGAGATGCTGATCTCCTTGTTGACACCCTTGGCCGCCTGGGTGAACGTGAGCTCCATCACATACTGAAGGAAGAAGGTGACAGATTAGGTCAAATGGAAGCAGGAATTATTCTGAAGGTTAAATAGTTATAGATCAACAAGTCGTTACCCTGTAATTATATCCCTTTATTTAGAAAAAAATTCAGTGTTAATTTGAGCAACCAATCAGAAGAGAGGAAGTGAAATTTGATGGCCAACCTCATTCGGTTGGTCGAAGACGGCGTTGAAATCTCCAAAGTCTCCAAATCCCCGACCGGCCGAAAACTCCCCGAAGATCTTCCGGAACAGCTCCTCTGGATCCAGGGTGGCCCCTTCCCTCCAGTACTGCTGCTGGCCGGCTCCAGCCTGGCCCGGGTCGAAGCCGGCTGAGCCGTACGTATCATACTGCTTCCTCTTCACCTCGTCACTCAGCACCTGGGCATCACCATAGAGACCTGTGCTCTCTATGGTCTCTCTTGTAATGCTAGGCATGTTCTCTTCCGTAAAAATACAGTCACATCACCTCTATCCAAACAAACTGCAGTCCTGTTTATAAACAAGTGTCTGTATAGTTCCTAAAAAGGCAGCTCTCATTCAAGGATCTACATGTTCAACCTGACAATCACACCCATCTTCAATCCTTTAATTTGAGTGTCACGTCACCTCATAGGCCTCTGCTAGCTGGGCAAACTTCTCCTTGGCTTTGGGGTCATCTTTGTTGGTGTCAGGGTGGTACTTCTTGGCCATCTTGAAAGGAATTTGAAAAAGAAAAAACAGTATTTATATCCAGACGGCCAAGTTAATGAGGATTGACCTACTGTTTGACCCTGGAGAAAGTTACTGATTTGAACTGCACCAATAATAAATATTCAGTTGTACAAATGGTTAAAACAGAGCAAGTAACTGTAAATACAAGCATGAACTAAGCAGATAAAATGCAACTGTAGTATTTTGTAAAGCACATGGTTTGGTGGTATGATAAACCTCCACGTCTGATGCTGTCAACACTTGTACAATGGTATATACAGTTTTAAAATTTTCCTCCAGGCTTTTTTCACTACAGAATTCTAAAAACAGATTGTTATAGTAAAGCCAATCATTTCCTCTAACTGAAACACAGACCTCACCCATTGAGTCATTCATCCATCCCACTGCAGCCTGCACCTAACTTAGACAAGCATGGGGACCAAGGCAGTTTGCCAGGCATTATCACATATTATGAGCAACCTTTGGACTGTAGGAGGACAGTGGGTACCATGAGGAAAGTCACATGACACAAGGAGAACATGAAAACTCTACTCCATCCCCATGGAAGTGTAAAGCAACACTGCTCCTAAGGAGACTCTGGCACACTCACGTTTACCTGTTATTAAATATTCCATATTCAAGGTTCTTTGAGGAAAACCAACATACAGTATCCAGTATCATACAGTACCACGATGATGGCATAATAAACATTTATCACTCCTGAGTTAGCATTAAGTTGTTGCTCAAAGTTACGGAGTAACCACATCGGACACTCTCACCTGGTAGTATGCTTTTTTAATCTCCCTCTGAGTGGCAGTGCGTGGCACCCCCAGCACCTGGTAATAGTCCTGCTTGTTTGCATGTGAGGCGCTGGTGTGGAATGACAGCGTGTTGATGACATGGGACACATTCACACCTGTACACAAGAAGTGAGAGTAGCTGTTGCAGTAATGCTAGACACACCGTTAAGATTCGTCAAGGTTTTAAATTTGGACATTTCTATATATTAAAGGCGGCCTCGCTCCCTGCATGACATTCCACAGACAGCATTACGTGGTGACTCCAGTTATCCATAATGAGACGGTAGAACAGATCGAGTACACGCGATCGACTGACCTAAATATTACACATAAACAGCCTCAAAGAGTTACTTTTACATAGCTTCCCACGACATCCAAAATGACAGTTTACATAAAGCCCTCAAGGTCAGCTGCCAAGCACATGGAATTTTCTAGCGCATAATCTGAATAAATCTGCTCGCAACTGCCAAGGATCGAGGACTAATGAGGTCATGTCAAGACACACTGATGCTGTTATCAGGGGTTTGCTCGGTCGTTAGCCGAACAGAAAAATTAAACAGTCAGAAGTTGCTATTTGCAATCCGTTACCCATGGCATTGGCATTTACGTAGCCAACGGCCTTGCTGCACACCGTGGTACATAAGTGCGTTTCACAAACAAGTCATCGTCTATTTTAATAAACTTAATGCTAACATCTGATCCCCAGGTCAGCAAAATACAAGAAAAACTGACAACTGAAAGTCAGGCCGCTGGTGACGAGATATCTCTCACCCGACAAGCCTCTCGAAGTCAGGACACCACAATATCGGCCACATGTCACGCTACCAAATCCCCGGTAAGACTGAGCTTCTAATTTCGAGACAGTACTGCTTTTCGATGCCACTGCAAACGCGAAGCATGCCCGGCGTTGCGCAGAGGACACCACAGCCGATACCCAGCGTGACGAACACCGAGTGGCTGAAGTCGCCATCATTACGCTACGTCTAGGAATTGATGCACTACGCATGCTCAAGAATACCGGCAGCCGCACATGCGCAAAACAGGCTACTGATGCGGTCCGGTATAGCTACCGAATGCGACTGCTAACCGAGAATTGCCTAGAGACAACATCACACAATACAATGAAATTCTTATGTAATTCTCTAATGCTGACGTTACAGGAAAAAAGCTTTATGTATATTTCGAAACGAGGACTTAAATAGTGCTCGCATATATATGTACTTATGACATAATTACCTAGCAGGCTGTTGTGGAAAAAGAATTTCTACATAAGTTTGCTAGAAACGCAATAGAAAGAGTAAGGCCCTCAACTCGGGGTCAGCCAGAGTTGAGAGAATCTTTAAAAAGTTCAAAAGTTTATTAATCCTTTGAATTGTTTTTTTTTTTTCAAATTTGTCCTTAGAATGCGGATTGATTAATATATGTTGCTGTGAAAACCAGACATTTGCAGACATAGAACTACAGGTGTAAGACTAAAAGCTGCGAAAGAAGCTTACCTATTACCGCAGAAAGCAGTGCAGGTAGACTAGAGTTTGTTAGACCGTGAGAAAATAGGAAGTGAAAGCAATGTACTAGAAGGATATAAAAATGGCCTGCACAGGGACAGAAGGCAGACAGAAGGTTGGTGTGTAGTGAACCTCTGTCTCTATTTACTCAACCGCTTGAATAAATACAAGACATTCTGAATAATGTTCTGTTATCTTTGAATTAACCTGTCAATAAAATTGATACCACACTGTTCAAAGACTAAAAAATCTTTAAGTGTAACCGTTGTGAAGTATATTTGTTCCTTCAGTCTACAAATTTCTAAAAACGTCTTTATCATTCATCTTGCTCAGCTATTTTGGACTCAGTAGCTCCCCTGAAATTCAGACGTCTCAAACTTAAATCCCATCTGTGGATGGACGACTCTGCCCGCCCTCTCAGGCGGGCTTGTCGGAAAGCTGAGTGGAAATGGAAGAAAGACCATTTAACAGTTTCTTTTGAAAGTTTTAAAATACAGAAATATTTCTCTGACATCATCAGTAAACATTCTCATAGACCTAAAATATTGTTCAACAATATAAACTCGGTTACTAACCCTCGTGTTTCTCTAGATGTTGAAGCATCCACTAGTATCTGAGAAGATTTTGAAGTTTTTTATTGATAAAATTGAAAACATTAAACCTCTGTTTACTCCCTCTTCAATTGACACCTCTATTAATTGCCTAGTGGTTACAGCCACCTTTGACCAATTCCATCAGGTTTCTTTTATTGAGCTAAGAGATGTATAGTAAGGCATATGAAATCCATAATTTCCCCCCATGATGTGGTTTCCTCTCACATCATAAAAGATATTTTTGACATAATTGGCCCTAGCATTCAGGTTATTATTAACTCGTACTTTGCCTCTGGTTTTGTTCCTCCATGCTTTAAGCATGCTGTTGTCCAGTCCTCGCTCAAAAAATAGACCCTTGATGTGAATTATTTAAAAAATTATCGTCCCATCTCTAAACTCCCGCTTATTTCGAAAAAGTAGTTCTTTCACAATTGTTACCATTTTTGAATTCTGCTGAGATACTGGAACCCTTTCAGTCAGGTTTCAGAGCCCTTCATAGCACTGAAACGGCATTGTTAAAGGTGACTAATTTACTACTCTCATGGATTCAAGTGATAATGCAATTTTGATTTTATTAGACCTTAGTGCTGCTTTTGATGCCGTGGATCATAACATTCTTTTAGTACGCCTTAAACAGTGGGTTCGCATTAAGGGCACAGCTCTTCATTGGTTTAGCTCATACCTTACACAGGACTTTTTCAGTATCTTTAGGACAGTTCTTTTCATATTCTGCTTCTGTCTCTTATGGAGCCCCTCAGGGATCTATTCTGGGACCAGTTCTCTTTTGTCTCTATATGCTCCCACTAGGGAACATCATTAAGAGATTTAACATCTCCTTTCATTTTTATGCTGATGATTCTCAGTTGTATCTTCAACTAAAATCCAGTGAGTCTCTACAGGCACTTCTTGACTGTTTGGAGGATGTCAAAGGTTGGATGGCAAATAACTTCCTCCAACATAACAATGATAAGACCGAGGTTATCATCTTTGGTCCTTCTACATCCAGAACTTTTCTTGCTGGCACTTTGGGCCACCTTACCTCTTATGTCAAACCACATGTGAAAAACCTGAGTATTATTTTTGATTCCGAGCTTTGTTTTGATAAGCAAATTTCTTCAGTTGTTAAGAACAGCTTCTACCAGTTAAGAATTATTGCCAAACTCAAATCCATTCTGTCATACCATGACTTGGAAAAGGTCATTCATGCCTTTATCACATCACGGCTTGATTATTGTAATTCCAATACTTAGGTCTCCCCAGTCACTACTATCATGTCTACAGGTGGTCCAGAATGCAGCAGCAAGACTGCTGAGTGATACTAAAAAGCATCAGCACATTACTCCAGTTCTGGCCTCACTTCACTGGCTTCCTGTTCATTTTAGAATTCAATTTAAGATTTTACTGATGGTTTTTAAGGCTCTTAATGGGCAGGCTCCATCTTATATTACTGACCTTATTCAGTCTCACTCAGCCTCCAGGTCTCTTAGATCTAGCGCCAAAACCCTGCTACATGCCCCTCAATCTTGCCTTAAACAAAAAGGTGACAGGGCCTTTGCAGTCACTGCTCCACATTTGTGGAACCAGCTGCCACCTGACATAAAAAGTGCTCCTACCATCACTGTTTTTAAGTCAAAGCTGAAAACATACATGTAATCCATGGCTTTTCCGGCCTATTAATGTCCAAATTGTTTTATTGTTTGTAAATTTGTGATTGGTATTTGTCGCTCTCTGGCTGTTTTACGGTTTTGTGTTTCTCTGCTCTGTACCTTCTATTGTATTTAAGTACATATCCGTATTACTAGTTTTGTATTTTATTCAGCACTTTGGTTAGTGAAAACTACTTACTAACTGAGATTTGAAGTTGTCATAAAACAAAAATCGCGCTTCTCCTCAGAGGTTTGCCCATGTAGACAAGGCTAATCGCACACAGAGCGCCTATGTCGATTGTCGATAGAATCGCTCAACAAGAAGCGCTCTACTGACAGGGCTGTCAGCTGAATATATCGGTGGATGTGTGTGTGTCTCCTCTGCACGGAAAAGATTTACGACAGAGGCATCCGGAAGGCAGAGAAAGTCAAACCACAAACTCAAGATGAACCGTTTTAAGACCTCAAAGTTCAAAAACACCACGCCGAAGATCCCAAAGAAAGACGTGAGTGATGTTATTACGTGGCTAGCTGTCTAAAGAGTAATAGTCCGGCTGGGGTGGGCGTCCGGGATCGCACAGCGAGAGTCGAACTTCCTCAAAGCTCAGCACGATAGCTGCGGGCTGTGCGTTCACATATCCCTTCAGTACGCCTTCCCCCTCTTAAAAACTAGATGTGAAGGATCTCGTCCGACTCGGTCTAGCCCTTTGAATGACTCCCAGCTCGCGTTGATGCCTCGGTTCATCATTTGTCGACTGTCTGTACATGTATTTGTAAAAAACACCGGCGAACCGTCTGGTGGTTGCCCCGGAGTTAAAAATGCTCCACGTTGCGTACAACTCGTACAAGTTGTGTTTTTTTTTTTTTTTTGCAGCATTGCTCTCATTTCTACCTCTCGCCGTTGTGTAATCCATGCTTGTCAGATTTTAGTGTTGTTGTACGCACGCCTCGTTAATATGTTTACAGCCATAGTTAATGTGTTTGCAGTCATACGTAGTTAATACGTTCACAGTCGTATAGAAAGGCGGCAAACGCAACACGGGGAATCTCTATAAATCTGGGTCAGTGGTGACTGCAGCGAACAGAGAGCCCGCAGGCGCAATGTCGGCAAGACACACCTGGGATTGTGAGTCTTTTCAATAACTTTCAAATTACCGGTGCCGCCCAAAGCTTTCATGGAATTTCATTTTCTATGTCCATGTTACCTTCAAGGCAGGTCTGTTTTAAAAAGAATACCTACTTTGCTCCTGTTGGTGTTATTTAGGTCTGCTCCAGTCATGTTGATCTCGGCACTTTAAAGATCTTAGGTATGGGGTGGGGAGTCTAGCCAGGGATAAGTGCCATAAGTGCCTGCCCCACCCCTCGAAAGCTTCCAGAACCTGTCCTATACCTTCAGACAGCTTTCACTCGGCTTCCGCTTGCTTCAGCCCTCCACTGGTCCAGCTTGACAAGCCACGATTGTGCACCCCCCCAATCCATCTGGCCTAGATATAGAGAAGCCAGGCTGAAACTGGGCTTTCTCACCAGTTTTTGTCCCTCCTGCTTCTTTTAGCCAGTTTTATTTTTCACATTTCTTTGGTACGCCGCCCAAAATTGAGGGCGGGGGGGGGGCGTGGGCAGCATGGCTTTGTCTGCCAGCAGTGCCCTCTGAGTTTCTAATCCTTTCAGAGGCCAGCTTGGGAGGAGGCGGTGCCTCCGTGGAGTGTTGCCAGGCAGCACAGGTGCGCTTTTCACGCCGGTGGGGATGCGGAGGAGACGTGGCTTCTTCCATTGCTTTGGCAGGTGCTGCTGGCAATTTCCCGGCACGGCCCTGAGCGTTTCAAGCCCTGCACATGCGACTTACAGCCCCCTCCGCACGCCTAACGCCATGCTGTGGCATTGCATAACCCAGCCAGCCCTCTGTGCTTTCTGAAATTTTAACTGATGTGAAATGACACTTTTGGACTCTGTGTGTGTGCGCGTGCATGCCTGCATTTGTGTGTATACGAGACTCCTTCCGGCCCTCTTCCTGTTTGCCTTCCTAATCTAACTTCTCGTTTCCACAGTGCGTCGTGTGTGTAGATGTGTAAAGCTAACGGTGTATATTGAAGAGGTGGCCATGTTCACGTTGAAACTCTTCACTTCTACCCTCTAACCTCCTGTGCCTGAGGTGTTGACTGTTGAGCCCACATTTCTGCAGTTCGTATCTACACGATCCTTCTTGGGTGGACCCAGCGATCTTCTGCCTGCGTCAGGCAGTGTCCTTCGGGGCGTAACCAGCTGTTAAGGCTTTTCTGTTTGGGAGAAGACAGTGTGATTTGATTGTGGGTTTGTCTGCTTCGCAGCCACTCAGTTTGATGCACTACAGGCTGGTGCTCCATGTAACATACGTGGTGCACAGGCAGTTGAAAACGACAGGATTCACATGTGAACAGACATGTCTGATTTTAATGTAACAGTAAATTTAGATTTTACAGAAGTAAATTCATAACACAAGGTCCCGGGGTGAAGGAGGGTATATCTTGGGTTTTAAAAATGCATGCATGCATCTCTGTGTCACTGGTAGCAGCAGGCTTAGTAAAACTCAGGTTTACAAGTTAGGATGCTGCTGGTTGCTAGGATATAGTAAAACTCAGCTCTACAAGTTAGGATGCTGCTGGTTGCTAGGATATAGTAAAACTCAGCTCTACAAGTTAGGATGCTGCTGGTTGCTAGG
>JAACJT020000037.1:8089904-8115635 GCA_009936485.2 Gymnarchus niloticus
TAGTAAAACTCAGCTCTACAAGTTAGGATGCTGCTGGTTGCTAGGATGTAGTAAAACTCAGCTCTACAAGTTAGGATGCTGCTGGTTGCTAGGATGTAGTAAAACTCAGCTCTACAAGTTAGGATGCTGCTGGTTGCTAGGATGTAGTAAAACTCAGCGCTACAAGTTAGGATGCTGCTGGTTGCTAGGATGTAGTAAAACTCAGCTCTACAAGTTAGGATGCTGCTGCGGTCTTCAGTTCCATGAAGCTGCAATTATTTAGGGTGCTTACTGTGGTATTAGTGCTGCCAGTGTAATAATGTGGCCCTCAGCATCTGAGATGGCATTGTACCATCTCTGTTATTTGCTTGTTATTAATGAATTAATTATTAGAGGGAGTGTAAATGGTGTAACCGGTTCATAACAATAGTGTATCCTTTGTAAGTGTTTGTATCTGTCCCTTTTCTAACTGGTGTCATGTGTGCCTCTTCCATGCCCAGGGCTGGATCAGTGCTGTCCGGGCAGGACCTGGTACCTCTCTGGGGAACCACATCAAATCGAGCTGCAGATTTGTGGCCTTTGCTGCTGAGCAGGCGGGTAAGTAAGGTGCAGTATTATCCTTGCCTTTATGATAGTTATGTGAGTCTTTCTGATACTATCACTGCTGGGTTTGTGCTCTTTGCATAGACATGTCTCGTTTTTGTCTGCCTGGGCAGTACAGTGCAGCCTTGTGTGTATAAGTAAAAACTCAAGGAGTAGAACCTGTTCTAGGCTGCATCCAGTGATTGTGTGTAAGAAAGTTGAATTGTGTGTGCTTGTTTGTGTCTTACTGTACCTGACTCTATCATGCCACCATGTCTGTGTCTGATTGTGCCTCACTCCACTGTGTCCCTGTGTCATACTGTACCTGACTCTACCATGCCATCGTGTCTGTGTCTGATTGTGCCTGACTCCACTGTGCCCCTCTGTCTGACTGTATCATTCCCCTGTCTCCTTGTCTAATTGTAGCTGACTGTACTATGCCCTGGTATCTGACTGTATCTGATTGAACCCTACCACTGTGACCTACTGTACTGTGCCCCTGTATCTGACTGTACCTGGCTCCACTGTGCTCATGTCTGGTTGTACTGTGCCCCTGTATCTGATTCTGTTTGTACTGTGCCCCTGTGTCTGACTGTACTTGACTCCACTGTATCCTGTGTCTGACCGTTTCTGTTTGTGCAGGAGGTGGGCTCCTGGGTTTGACTTCTCTGGAGGCGGGGGCTGATGGAAAGTGGGCAGTGACCCAGATCCCATGTCATGCAAGCAAGTGCTTTTTAATGAACTATACACCTTCACCCCCCTCCCCCTTTTCCTATTTGTTAAGGTGTATTTGCATAATCTGTCATTTTTATAGTTTGGGCTTTGCATTCATTAGCAGAGACCACGTGAAAATTTTGTTCTTTGAATATCCATTCGCTCGTTTGTTTATCTCGTGTCCCCTTCTTTATTTTCACTCCCCCAGACCTTGTGACTGATTTTGACTTCTCCCCGTTTGATGACTCCCTCTTGGTGACGTGTTCAGCTGATGAGACTGTGAGTCCCTTCTCTTCGTGACAGCGCTCACCCCCCAGCCTCCTCGGTGACCCAGTTCGGGTCCGTCGCGAGCTTTGTAAAACCTCTGCGTCCATGAAACGAGGCCATCCTGTACTCCCAGTCCTCATTCATGCGAGCGACGCAGGTCTTGCAGAACTGGTGCGTCAGGAAGTGTTTGTATGAAAGGTTCTTCTCCGTGAGGATTGGTGCTCCAAGGACTGTGTCAACATCTCTGCGATGCTCCCATTGTGGGAAGGATGCCCTACTCGTCTACTCAGCATTCTCAGCCATGATGTGTGTTATTAATGTCCTCACTCTGCTGAGGCAGCCATGGGGAAAAAAACCAAACACAGAGACACGTATGCACGACCGGGAATACCAGTCCTGTGCATCCTAAGTCGATCTCGCTGAGTTCATACACGCAAGGCGTCTATTCTAGTAGGTTAGTGCATTTAAATGTTTGTCTTGGAGTCCATTTGAGGAAATGACACCTGACTGATGACCTCCAAACTGGGTAAAAGGGCACAGTATGGGTTGGGTGTTTGATGGTATACAGCACACTTGATTATTAGGCTAGAGAATTCTGGGAAAACTTCCCATATATTACATACTCCTTGGGATGCAGGCAGGCCATACGAAAATGCACACTGTGGCTTCACCCCAAGCCGTCATAACTCCCTAGGCATGTAAGCAGTCCCATGTGACCATGTTTACCTGCGTGCCATGCAGCCATTTGTTTTCCTTTGCAGCTTTCTCACAGCTGCGAAGTGAGCTCTTGGCCTGTGATCCCTAGGTGAAGGTGTGGCACCTAAATGAGCCATACCTGGACCCGGCCGGCTCGCCGTCCACGACCCTGTCTCCCGGCGTGGGCCGCCTGGAATTTGTCCTTTTCCACCCCACATCCTCTGGGCTCCTTGCCGTCGGCTCCACCAGGATAGCTGAGGTGTGGGACACCAGTCGGGACATGCCCCTTGCAGGTAGTACCTTCCAGACCTGGATCCAAAATACATACACACAGAAGGTCACCCCACAGACACCTAAAAACTTAAAATAGCATCTTAAACTCATTCATAATGAATTTATGCAATGGCAAAACGTATAAGTAAAGCTGTTCGCTTTGTTAATCCTGAGTTAATTCGCTGTGTGTGGCTGTTTCCTGAAGTCTTTTGAGAAGGCTGTCATCGTCTGTGATGTGGATGTCTGTTCTCGTCTGAGTCCCACTAGCACATGTAACTGTTTCCTTGCGTGGTCTGTATCATCGTTTATCCTTCTGTCTCCCCATGTGGTCTGTGTCGTTGTTTACCTGTCTCCCTGTGTGGTCTGTGTTTGCGTTTACCCCCTGTCTCCTGGTGTGGTCTGTGTCATGCACCACAGTTTTGAATGTCTGTGCTGTGTGTTACTTTTCGCTTGGGGGTGTGTGTGACTGTTTTTACCTGTCAGAGTTGTTTATCTGTGTGTTGTCATCTTTAATTTTCTTTTATCTGTGTACCAGATGACTAGTTTGTGATGTCTTGTGTTGCCCCCTAATAACGCTCTCCAAGGCTCTGTACTGGAGCATTTGAGGTAAATGACCAGCAGTGTTGGGTCACCTCGATTTCACTTCACGGTCAGGAGCCCTAGATTGCTGACTGCTGCAGCTGACTGCTGCCCCCTGGTGGCTGAGCCATGTGACTTGCATGTGCAGCCCGTGGCTCTCTCCGGCTGTGTTCCTGTGTCGTGTCTTGTTGGTATGTGCAGTCTGTCTTTCAGGCTTGTCACGTACCTACCTGTGCTTCTCACCCTGTGCTTTTTTGAGTTTCCCTGTGTTCATCTGTGGTCACCTTGTGCTCTCATGTTAATCAGCACACCCATTACATTATTTTTGCCCCCCTTCCAGCGCTGCTCACTGTGTTGGTCTGTACTTTGTTTTTAGTGTATCTCACACTGACCATCCTGCGCTGTGCTGTTCTCAGGCTCTGTTCTTTGTGCCACACTGTGCTCACCGGAGCCATGCCACGCACATCCACACCGTGCATGCTCTTTGCCTTTTGCTGTGCTGCTGGTTCGTCGCTGATCCCACCTCCCGTGCCTGTTCTCTCTTCCTAGCTTTAGAGCCCCACACTGACCAGCTGTGCAGCTTCTCTTGGAAGCAGGATGGATCCCTGCTCGCCACCTCCTGCAAGGTGAGCTCACAGGCCAGCCGGCTGCTCGAGGTGCCCCTTTGTCAGCAATCCATTTATGGGTGTATGTCCTCTTTCTGGAGACAGTCCTGTAGTAGCTCTGTCCTCTCACACTAGGCTGATAAACATATTCCATGTGGATCGGGACTGCCAGGCTTAGGTTAACCTGGACTGGTGTAATGTGCGATGGACATATCAGAATTCAGAATGAATTTGATGGTAATGAAGATGTGGACAGGCTGAAAGGGTGGCCATAGTGAATCTGGGTCAGCCTTTATTATCATAACAGTAATGAGCTCGGGCTTCCATGACCTTTTATATTGTGGGTTGTACTTGCAAAGTCTCACCACTAGGTGCCACTAAGATGACAACGTATTCCCTGTGGTGGTCCTGAGGGTCAGTCTGGGGTAGCTGTTTACGAGAGGATCGATCCACGGGCTGTACTGGGGAAAGATATGTGATGGTCCCTTTTTTGTGGTTTGCTCTGTGATTTACGGGAATGCATGCAAACAGAATGGCACGTGGGAAGCTTTTTGATTTTCGGAGGCGAGTTTGAGGTACAGCAACATGTAGCTTGACCTGGGTGCTAAAGTGTGAGACAGGCCCTTTTTTATGTTCTGGAAAGGGAAGAAAACCCAGTTTGTGTCAGTGGTGCTGAAGATGCTCTCCACCATGATGTTAATAATGGGAGAGGGAGGGGTAGAAAGATTCTGCTGGGGGGTGCCTATTCATAGCCTTTAAAATGAACTGTTTATTAAAAAACAATGCAGTAGGTTTTATTATATTTTAGGGTCATAAACTTTAATGCTCCTGAGGCTATTTTCTTCATATGTGGTGTTTTTTTTTTGTGTGTTTTGCCGTGGTCTTAAATTAGCTCGAGCTGGACATAGTCATTTCACCTCATCTTGGCAGGATCTGAGCATGATGATCTTGGAGTTTTGCAATCTAAAAGCAACCAGCTGAGGGTTGGGGGGTTGTGGTGACCTCATTCTGCTGCTCAGCAGTGTGTGTCGCCTGAAGACCATTTTGTCCATGGGATTCTGGGCAGAATACCAGCGGCCTGATTTACCTGCCACATGGATGAAGAAATAAGACTTATACCAAAGTCCTCCATCCAGAATATATATTTAAACAAACTGAAATGAAAGGTATTTCATTAGCTAAAACAAAGCCTTTCTGTTGGATGGAAGTCAGTTTCTCCCTGAGTCATGTGATTGAAGGAACATTTAGCACGAGGGCCTGGGGACTGTAGTGGCCTGGCCTTCCTGTCAGGCTCTACACTGCCTAATGAATAATACACAGGAGGGGGAGGGGCAGGCGGGCCACCGCGACCCTGCCTCTGACGGACATGGATGGGTGGTTACCTAGGTGGATGAATGTAATAAAGGTGGCAGTGTAGAGAGAGGTGTACAAGCGGGCCTGTCCTGAGCTGCCGTTCCCGGCCCCAATCACACCAGCGTGGCTATGCGACCTGTGTGACAGCTGTGTCCGCGCTGTCCCTGCCCTCCACCCCACCCCAGATGTAGCGCGTGCAGATCTGACCGCTGCTCCTCCCTGGCCGTCCCCCACTAGCACGGTGAGGCCCAGCTTGTGCGGTGCTTATTTTTGCCGTCCTGGGCTTGGCTACGGCGAGATAACCGCAAGAGCCGGCCCCAGTGTGCCGTAAAGTGACGACAGGGCCCCGCCATGGTGGTCAGGCTGCACCGCCTCGTTTGTCATGGAGAACGTAGGAGACGTTTACAAGCTGGAGTATTTATGTTCTACTTAGTGTGAGCTGTTGGGCCTCTGGGCATCTATGTGGTGTGTATGTGTGTCTCCGTGCATCTGTCTGTCTGTTTAGTATGTGTCTAATGTAGTCTGCTTAGTGTGTGTTTGTATCTCTCTCCCTTTGTGATGGGTCAAATAGGGCTGGGAACAAAATAGAAAATTGGGGTGGTGGGACACTGGGTCATGGTGGGGCTCCAGGAACTCCTAAGGTTCTTCTCTCTCATCTCCTCCTCTCCCTTTCAGTCTCCCTCCTTCAGACTCCTCCTCCCTCCTCTCTTCCCCCCTTCAGTCTCCCTCTTCTCGCCTTCAGAATCCTCCTCCCTCCTTCCCCTCTTCAGTCTTCTCTTTCACCCCTCCTTTTCCATCATTCAGTTCCCGCCTTCAGTGTCCTCATCCCTCTTTCTCCCTTTCAGTCTCCTCCTCTCCCTCTCCTCCTTTCAGTCCCCCCCACTCTTCCCCCCTTCAGACTCCTCCTATCTCCACTCTTCCCCCCTTCAGTCTCCTCCTCTCCCCCTCCCCACTTCCTTTGGTCTCCTCCTCCTCTGTTCGGTCTCCCCCCCCTTCAGACTCCTCCTATCTCTACTCTTCATCCTGCCCTCAGATCCCATTCCTTCTTTAGACACCCCTCCCCCTCGTCTTGACCGTCCCTAGGTTCTCATCACAGCAGCCCCCGTCCGCATGCTGGCGAGGGCTAACATTGACCTCACCTTGGGGGAACGTTTCTTTCTGCAGCATAGCGAGCCTGGCTTGGGATTTAGGGGATGGGAGAGTTAGTCATGATGAGCATTTAATTACACATAGAGACGGGAGAGTCCTGAATGGTAGCCAGCTTTCATCAAAACCTTCCCCACCACCGGCCCTCCCCCTTCATTTACGGACTAATACCCTTCCCTCTTGCGGTTGACCTACAGCTTCTGATGGTTTTGAAAGATTTCCGACTATGGATGTTGAATTACGGATCGGTTTCTGATGGCGACACGGAAAAAAAATGTGGATGGATTCCTCAGATACAGTTGCTCCTGCCCCTCTCTGCACTGCCAGGTTACTGTTCAAGCTTGGTTGTGGCCATATATAGGACGTGTCTTCAGTTTGTGGGCGACTCTGGGTAGCAGGTAACCTTTCGTTAGAGCAGGCCTGACCTTGTTTAGCAGAACTTAAAAACTAGCCTTGGACCCAGTGATCCAGGTGAGTTAGCTGTAGCCCCATATTGTGTGTGGGAAGACAGACAGATTAACAGGTGGATGTTAATATGTGGCTGTTGAATGACCCCCCCTCCCACCCATATTCTGGGGTCATGCTGTATAGGGCTTTTTTGTGCTACTGTGTTGGGATGGGGTCCTGTATAATGTAGATTTTTGGGACTGTTTTTCTGCTTCCTCTTGGCTTTGTGTCCTGTTTAAATGGGATCGTTCTCATTCGCTAGTCCAGGTATGGACTGGGAATCCCCATATTACACAGATCATGGGGTCTTCACTCCCGATTCAACTGGTACGAGAGATCCTGGCTTCTCCGTTCCTGATAAAGTACCTTGCCACTCAAGATGGTGGAAGAGGCTAATCGGAACCGACTTGAAAGGCCAGTAATCAGATGAGAGATGAGGATTAAAATGTAGAGAAAACCACGTTCCATTCTTGGGGGAGTCTCTTACAGTTCCCTCTAACGTTTCCCTTTGAAGGCCAAGTTGGGGGCTTTCAGTGATGGAAACCTCAAAATGGTTTGTCAGTGGATGCTTCATTTCTGGCGAAGCGATATGACCCCCACTCCCCCAGCCCTCCATTACCCAGGATTCTGTCTGGTGACGCAGGGCCAGTTGCAGCCTGTTCCCATTAGCTCCGATTTCCGCCCAATCAGTGTCTGTCCTTCTCTTGATTGGGTCTCCTGATTACTGCCACATGCAGGATGGATAGAGGTCATTGGGTCAGGTTGAGGTGGCTGGACATTGATGATAGAGTTGGCTTTTCCTAAGACTTTATATTCTGAGCATTTTTCTCTTATGGCTTGTGGGTTTCATTTGTTTGTTAGTTGTAAAAATCCATTAAGTAAGGTTCTGTCCATCTGACCCATCATTCTGTGGCTTCCAGAAGTGTTGTTTTGAGGCGAGCCTGGTATGATGCATTGGTGGGGACTGTTTGGAGATGCAGTCATTGTGGTACCCTGGGGGAATTTTCAGCATAGTCTGTGACATTGCATCATTTTTGCTTTACTGCCTCAAAAAGCCATTGTTACCAGTAGCAAATGCCGTGCTAAAGCTTGTATAGACTTAATCAGGGCAGGAAAAGGCATGGAGTACATGTCAAGCTGTAAGTACGACATCTACGTCACAGAATTTTTCATTTGGGGGAGGTGGGTTTGAGCAAGGCCTGATGGGCAACATCAGACATACAAAGTGAAGTAACAAGATCCCAGCCCCTCGATCAAAGGTTAACTTGTACTGAGATTTAAGGCACCTACGAGCGACTGGCTGGCCCGTTCGACACGCTCCGGTTAGCTGCCCCGGTCAATAGCCAGCCGCCCATTTGGTTCAAACAAGGGCCAGACTGACAGACTGCAGGCCTCATGGGAACCCAGTGGTCTCACTAATCACAGCTCAAATTCTCTCGCTTTGTTTTTCTTTTCCTTTCAGAGAGGGGTGGGTGGGCTTCGGAAGAAGGAGGAAATCATAGAGAGAGGTGGGGAGAAAAAAAGAAGTCTACCCCCTGCAACAACGGGATCTTTATTTTACGGGGGACTTTTGCGATAAGCTGTTGCTTGAGTCCAGTTTCTTTGGTGTGAGGGGTCTCACACCCCAGTGGTTGAGCCTGGTTTCTAAGGAGATCTTCCAGGCTGTTTTTGGGGAGCCTGTCATTCTGCTTCCTCCTAACAGTACCCTGTGAGCTAATCACCAGCAGACGTGCTGAAGTTTTTTTGGGTTTGCTCTGGCCTCGCGTCTCCAGCTCTGAACTCTGACCTGTTTATTTTAACGATTCACAGCTCTTAAAAATAGCACGCGTGACTTATTTGTCCCCGGATATTCTGCACTTTGTTTAGCGTGTACGGAACTGAGTATAGTGATGCGTGGTTTAAAGTGGTGCTTCGTGCTCCTTATAACACAGGGTTCTTGATACAGTAGGACACGTTCCCAAGTGTCCTTGTCATTTCATTTCTTAATGTGTGTGTTTTTTTTTAATGTGTTGTTCTTACTTGGCTCTCCTCAGGACAAAAAGCTGCGTGTGTTTGACCCTCGAGCCCAGCTGACCCCAGTTCAGGTAAGTCATCTTTTCTTTATGGGTTTAAATTATTCACAGTCCACTCAATAAGCAAGCACCACCAAGTTCCGAATTCGACTTCAGCAATAACAAGAGCACCATAAGGGTCAATTCAGCACCGCTGCTTAACTAGCCCCCCCCATATCTGACCTGGTGGGCTGAGCGAGGTCGCTGGCCAGATGGGACCCCAAAGATCTAAGCACAGGGAGGGCGGAACGTTGCTGTTCAGGTTGGTGTCATCCATCCAGTACCGCTGGCAAGAGGGAGGTGTTCCGGAGGTCTTAATAGTAGGGCCCACTGTGTGTTCACTCACTCCTGACCCTGAGTGGGGGGGGTGCTGTATCCAGTGAACCCCTCTGCCTTTTGCTGCTTTGGAACAGTCCATCACCTGCTTAGGGTGGCTCAGGCTCTTTTGGCCCCCAAAGCACTTTAGAGGACCTAATAAGATCACAGGTTATTGCCCCACTTCGTTTTCTCCTCTGAGTTTCTCCATTTGGTACGCTTTACACAGTGTTCCTGTCGGAATTCCTTCATTTTTTGCTTATAAATACGATGGGTTGACCAGCTTTTAAACATGAACGTTTGAAAGTTTATTATTGAATACATTCATCGGCCACTTCATTAGGTACACCTGTTCAACTGCTTGTTAAAGCAAATATTTAATCAGCCAATCATGTGGCAGAAGCGCAATCCATTTAGGCATATAGACATAGTCAAGAAGATCTGCTGAAGTTCAAACCAAGCATCAGAATGAGGGAGAAAGGGAGAAAGGTGATTGAAGTGACTTTGAATGTGGCATGGCTGTGGGTGCCAGACAGGCTGGTTTGAGTATTTTAGAAACTGCTGATCTACTGGGATTTTCACATACAACCATGTGTAGGGTTTACAGAGAATGATATGGAAAAGAATGATGGCAGAGGCCAGAGAAGAATGGCTAGACTGTTTCAAGCTGATAGAAAGGCAACAGTAACTCAAATAACTCAATACAACCAAGGTATGCAGATGAGCATCTCCGATTGCACGACACGTCAAACCTTGAAGCAGATGGGCTACAGCAGCAGAGGACCACACCAGGAGCCACTCCTATTGGCTAAGAACAGGAAGCTGAGCCTACAGTGGACATGGGCTCCCTAAAACTGAACAATTGAAGATTGGAAAAACGTTGCCTGGTTTAATGAGTTTCGATCTCATGATGTTCAGATCATAGGGTCAAAATTTGGCATAAACAACATAAAAGAATGAATCCATCCTGCCTCTGTATCAACAATTCAGGCTGCTGGTGGTGGTGGTGGTGGTGGTGGTATGATGGCATGGGAGATATTTTCGTGGTACTCTTTGGGGCCCTTAATACCAATTGAGCATGGTTTATACACCACAGTCTACCTGAGTTTTGGTGCTGACCATCTCCATCCCTTTATGATCACCGTGTATCCATTTTCTAATAGCTACTTCCAGCATGATAGAGCACCATGTCACAAAGCTCATATTGCCTCAGACTGGTTTCTTGAACATGACAATGAGTTCACTGTACTTAATGACCTCCGCATTCACCAGATCTCAATCCAGTAGAGCACCTTTGGGAGGTGGTGGAACGGGAGATTCGCATCCTGAAGGTGCAGTCTACAAATCTGCAGCAACTGCGTGATGTTTTCATGTCAATATGGACCAAAATCTCTGAGGAATGTTTCAAGCTCCTTGTCGAATCTATACCACAAAGAATTAAGGCAGTTCTGAAGGCCAAAAGGGGTCCAGCCCAGTACTAGCACGGTGTACCTAATGAAGTGGCCGGTGAGTGTATATTTTTTTTATTACTCTCAGATCACTCTCAGCGTCTCACTTTTGCCGTTGTTATCATCGCTGCTGTTCCTCTGCTTGGAGACAGTTGCCATAGCAGCATCTGTTCAGACAGGAGACCTGGTGACTCACATGTGAGAGGGTGGAAGTGTTTCCGATTTCAACATGTGTTATCACTTTCAGAAGGTGATGTCACTGACCCCCTGGAGGGATATAAAATGTCCGGCCTTATCAACAGTCCTAAACAGTAACAGAAAAAAAAATGTAATGGCTCATATTTTACTTTGGACATCCATATCTAATTTTGCTGTTAATGCCATGTGCTGTACTTTTCGGTACACTTAAGAGGAGGGACCTCATCCCTTTGTTAGCAGCTCAAGGTCACATGACTCGACTTGTGGATTCAAGGGAACTCAATGAAAAAGGTTTTTTTTGTAGGTGAGGCCATCTGGGGAAATGCGATCAGGCAGAGCGACATGGATGGTGCATGTGGCTTGAGGAATGGCAGCCCTGCACCAGGCTCTCGGCGCATTGCTCTTGATGGCTGTGACGTGAGGGCGGGGCTGTGCACAGGGGGGGTACTTGGTTGTCCCAGATTTGAGAACTGAGGGGTTAAAGCCTGTCAGTGTCTCTGTGTCCTGGATCCAGTTCTACATTCCATCCTAGCCCGCTGTCATCTTTGGACCATTTCTTCCCTCTATTTTCCCTCCTTGACTTTCTGTGAGTATTAGAGGTTAGAGAGCCGTATTCACTTTCACCCAAATTAATGTCCTCCCTGCCAAGGAACAAAATAGAGCTTTGACTCTGCATTTCATTTTATTTATTTATTTTTTGTTCTCCTTGCCAGAGTGGTCTAGGATCATCAGAGTTCATGCGCCCAAACCTACGGTGCCTGAACTGTGTCCACATCCACCTTTTCTCCCTGAGTTCTTACCAAATTGCAAACCTCTGCTTGTTTGTTCATCTGGCCTCCTTCTGTTCGGCCATTTTGATGGCTCAGTATAGTGCAAAGGGAAAGTCTGAGGAAATAAAACTAACTTTCTCACTTCAGATGACTTCAGGTTTATCGTGTTGTTTTTTTTTTTTTTTTTCTCTCGAGGTCCTGGCAGACGTGTTGCTTAAATTGCTTAAATTGGGTGAGGGGTCCTGTTACCCAAAATGCAGCAGCATGAAGGTAGTTCAGGTTGAGTGAGGATCACCAGAGAGTAGAGCCTCAAGTGGCGTCTAGCCTGTCTCCCATTTCCTGAGTGTAGTATCAATATGTTCATCTTTTATTAATGTTATTTTGCTCCTGCAGCTGTTTTATGCTTGACAGCTGTGGGCTTTCAACATTCCGTCAGCGTTTCACTCACTTCCCCCGTTTTTAGCTGTTGTCCCATGTGGTTTGTTTTATTATGCTTTTCACACGTTGATTAGTGTACCTTTTCATGTGCACATGGTTTTTTTGTTTTGGGATGTAACATGCAAAGAGTTCTTTTTAGATGCTATAAAGGCGTTATTTTTCTTATTGTAGTGATTATTGCGTAACGTTGTGCTATTATATGATAATTAGGGGCTTCATGGTAACAGTTTTCTTGGGGTCTCCTTAAGAGTGTGTCATTGGGGGAAAATATGACAGCAGTGGGTTGCTCCCCGTAGTGGGGGTGAGTAGTGCGTTGCTCCCAATAATCTCAGTGTATATCCCTCGTGGATCCCTGCTGTCAGTCACTTTTACATGTCTGTGTTTCCCGGTCCAGGTCTTGCTGCACTGTGTCCACCAGAGTGTCAAGTCTGTGCTTCTCCTGCCCCCGCTATGCTCAGCTAGTCTGGGCCCCCAGTTCCAGGGGTGGAGGAGGTCAGAGTGAACAGGGTCATGCTTGAGCCCAGTGTGTCTGTGTTCTGGCTTGTCGTGCGCGCGCGTGTGTGTGTGTGTGTGTGCGCGCGTGTGTGTGTGTGCGCACGTGCACGGGTGCGTGTGTCTATGTGTTTTAAATTACAGAGTTGAGAATACTCCTCATAGTTTTGGGCTGGTACTGGCAGGGGAGACGGAGAAATGCAGACCTCTGACAGGAAAGGGAATATTTTCTGGACTCGGGGCCAGATTTCTCCATTTCTCTTTCCCCTTCTTTTGCTTTTCTGTGAAATTGGAGAGGCTCTGGATGGAGGCTTGGGAGAGAGGGCAGGGCTGGATTAGAAACGCTCTGAGCTGCTGGTGGCTGCTGCCGACTGATCGGCTCATTTCCTCTTGGAAGAAGAGCACAAACACAGCTTTTGTGCCTGACCACTTGTGTTAAGGTAGACGTAAGGTCAGACGTCAAAGCCTGTGGAACAGGGGCATGAAATACTGGGGAGCAGTGGCAGGGATCTTATTACAGTAAAATTACAATAGGCTTAGAATGTGGTTTATTAACTAGACTAGTGTGGCAGTGGAGATTGCATTTATCACACTGAAAAAAACATTCCTCTGTTTTGATTTGAATGAGAGAAAGCAGCTGTGGTTTTAAGCCAGTGTTCTGTGAACCTAGAACTGTTTATGCATTTTTCTTCCATTTGATTGGCTTCTGGCATATTATTATGATGTCATGACGATGTGTCAGTCAGGTCCCGCCCACTGGTCCAGGACTGGCTTTGTTCTCAGCTGATGTCCCTGTTTTTGCCCCGGCTGTCTCCCTAAAAGCGGAGACGTCGAGGTACGGGCGCAGATACGCCGAGGCACACATCCTTGTGACAAAAGAAAAAAGAAGCCGGCACAGCGATGCGAAGCTGGAGGAAGGTGCATGCTTAGTCAGCAGTCTGTCTTTCGTCTGGTGTTTCTGTAGGGTCCCCTCCAGCTCCTCACTTTACGCTGCTTTGGCGCCCTTTAAGAAGCGAAATAACACCGGGCCCATTGGCCCTCAGCTCATCGGTGGGAGAAGGCTTCAGTGCTGGGGGCCAGCTGAATATTGCTCCGCCTGCTGAGCAAATGTTTTTCAACACACTCAGCACTTCTCGGCTCCGGGGTCACGTGGAGTTTGTGAAGGACGGTTGTCGGTGGCTTAGACAAACATGGGCACGTTGGCTTTGTGGGCATTTCTGTCTGTTTCCTTCCTAAAGAAGGACTTGCCCTTTAACAACCCGGCCCCGATTTGCCACTAACGTAATGAAGGCTTGTGCCAGACCAGTCCCCACACAGGTCTAAACACCATAACGCTAGAGTATGGAATGGGCCACGCTTTAAAATAGTCATTTGCTTTTAAGCGTTTTGTCTGGACCACCTCCATTCCCACAAAAATCCTCAGTAGTAGAGAGTGCAAAGGTTGCTATCACCATGGCAACCACCTCAGCCATGCCTCCAGGCTGGTTTGGAAAGTCCCAGAACTGGTGCTGAACTTGCATGGAAAAGCCAGTCCGGTTCCTTGGTTCCCTCAGTGACCCAGGCTGTAACCCTTGGCAGCCATTTTTACTGCAACTATTTGTCTTATCCTGGCATATTAAATTTATTTTTAGTCAGCACCGACGGATGAGATAAGACTGCAGTTAACCACCTCGCAGTATGCACTTTTTGACAAATAGGTAGTCCAGACGCTCGCTCGCTGTTTGCTCATGTGATGCCGGCATTTGGGCCTATGCGTTTGTCAGAGTATGGCTGTCAGAGGCGTTTTATGAGAATAAAAACGAAGAGGAGCGCCAGAACGGACGGCAATAACCAATGGACTGTCGACCATTTGAAATCCCTTTGACTGGAACTGTAACATATTAAGCGCCTGGGGGCGTTTGGAGCGGCGCTGCGTAAAAATGAATTTAATTTAATTGAATCGAGCAGGATTTATGTGGTTTAGGGGAAGCAACATTTCTGCTTTGGGTGCTTGTTTTCTTAAGGATTTTAAGATTTTAAGTACTTTGCTGTACGATGGTTAATAGTAATATTTTCCCCCCCTAGTTTTGCTTTCATTTATTTTGTTTATGGAATGGAGCACAATAAAAAGCTGCAGGGAGCCATTTCTCCATGAGGTCCTTATGCAGAACAGGCACCTTCTGCATTCGTTAAACCCCGGGCCGTGGTGCTGCAGGGTCTGAGCGGCCAGCACCCCTCTGCCGCTGTGTCCCTGCACGTTATGGGCCAGTGCTTTGACCTCTGCCTGAACCCTCTCGTTGATTTGAAAGATTTGGAAGGAAAAGAAGTGTTTCCATCCTTCCTTCTGCGTTGTAGTGTTGGAATAGCTGTCTGGAGGCGCTCCACTGACTTCGCAGAGCTCTTTGCTCCCCTCTCTTACTAACGCTGCTGGCCCTACTGCTGCACGGTTAGCGCAGGGCTGCTAATGCTAGCCAGATGTGCCGTTGCTCACCTCCCACTTCCCGCTGCCGTGCCGTGACCCCTTCCTGACAGACGCTGTGCTCCCTCCTCGGGTCTCCGTGACGTCAATGGTCTAGCTTCACCCGGATAGCTGACGGTGCTCCTTGATGAGGGCTCCCTCTCTCTGTATGCTTTGTCCAGGGGGATGTGCTTAATAGAGCCTGCCGGGGTCAGGAAGGGTGGGTCCCGGCTGCTCGGACCTGGGACGGCGAAGGTGTCAGAGGAGGGTTCCTTAGGGGAGTTCCATCTGTTGACTGTGGTTCACGCACAGGTCTGGCACTTTGCCCTCGGCGTCCCTCCACCGGTGGACCCTGGCGGGCAGCTCAGAGTGCTGGGTGACTGGAAGCATGGGGAGGATTGGATGGTGGTGAAAGATCTGAAGAGGCTGTGAGCTAATGGCTCTGGAGGAGGATGCTGGGAGATGTGGGCAGGGCTGCGTACCAGCTGGCAGACTCGGCACGCACGGCACTTGCGTGTGCTGCTTTGGTTCCCAGGAGTCATTAGCACAATCGCAGCCTGGGGACCCTTTATTAAAAGCTAATTAAGTGTGCAAACACGTGTGCAAAACACCTGGAGCCAATATGGTGGCCTGTGAGTGGGTTTTGCCACTGGTGTGGCGCTCGGTGGTTGGTCCCAGTCACAGCCAGTCGTGTATGTCTTACCCTGGTCCCACCCCTTTCTCCCCAAGTGCAAGATGGATGACGAAAGGCAGTGAAGAAACCATTTTGAAAGCTCTGGAGAAATTGTGCAGTAGTGTGGTGCTGACAGCTGCTCGGTTGGGGGGGGTGGTCCCTTCACACAACACTATACAAATTTTTCTTTTTGGGAGGCAAGGAAGGGAAAAATAAACACACTTGCAAATACATTTCAGAGTGTGTGGTGGTGTTTCTATGTGAGTGACTGATGTCTTAACTCATTTTCTTTACAGTTTAAGTCTTATGTTGGTTTATTGTTCGATAAGTAGCGTATTTTTATTTTTTTTTTATCCACAGTCCAGCGTGCTTAATGTTAAAGCAGCGTCCCGAGGCTCTTAAGGTTCTGTTTCCCTCTCTGCCAAGGGGCTGGAGGAGTGACTCTGGTGGACCTTCCTGGAGGGAAAAACTGTGAAAAACGATGGAATCGGGCCTAGTTGAGCTCTGTGGGGGATTCGTCTTGCTTGACCGCTTTGCTTGTGGAAAGGAGACAGGCTGTTCACCGGTACCGGGTCAGCACAAGCCTCACGCTGCGTAATGAGAGTAGGCTTGGCGTTCGGCCCGGCAGGTCGCTTAGCGCCGTGTGCGTTTCCAGAGGTGCCCCATCACGGCGACCGGCCCGCTTCTGTGGCCTGGCAGCTCTGCACTGTCAAGCTGCATGTGCAGGACACTTTGACTTGGACCTCCTGCACGGTCTTCACGGTAACGCTACCCCGCGGACGTTTGAGAACCGCTTGCCATCCGGGGCCCCCAAGCTTGTCCGCAAAATAATATAGGAAAGTCTCAGCTGAAAGAAAACACATATTTATAGCAAATGTACGGCTTATGAAAGGATATTTTGTAGGAGTGGAAGCGTTTCTGCAGATGGCTGTGGTGTTGGACCCTGGCCACCATATTGAATCGTCTGTGGTGATGGAGACTGGCTCTCAGACTAGGTTTGGGGAGTTTTTCATTATTTATTTATGTAATTTTTTTTATTTTATTTATTTTTTTTTTTAAACGGGGCCAGTCAGCACATTGTGCTGAAATATACCTTCTATAGGACGTGGGTGTCTTGGGACAGAGCACAGGTATCAGAGGTTTGTTGACATAAGGCTCTGACATCGGTCTTAGCGCTGTTAGATCTGTCTCCATTGGGTGGGGGAGTCGTTGCTTAATCCAGCCGTCTAACCAAACTGCCAATCCTTTGAGTGGTAAAGGAGGTGGCATATACACTATCTAGGGAACTACGGCACTGTGGTTGGTTTTGCCTTTGAAGGCAGGTGTGTGTGTGTGTGTGTGTGTGTGTGTGTGTGTGTGTGTGTGTGTGTGTGTGTATGTGTGTGTGTGCGTGTGCGTGTGTGTGTGTGCAATCAGGCCTGAATCCTTGCAAGGACAGAATAAGAGGCTCCCATGATCCATTTGAATGTCAAGCCCCCTTTTCTTCCACTTACTGGAGGGTTAAAGCTAGCTAACCGTAACAATTTGAGTTTAACCTGAGCTGTAGATGACAGGAAGCATTGGGACGGCCTTTCACTTTCCAATCTTTTGCCCACTGTTTACCTTTGGAACCACTTATAGAAAGTGAGTTAATGTTCCACACTAAGCAAATGCTGTAGTATCCTGAGTGTCTCCATTAACAAAATATCCCCCTCTTCTACAACCAGCCTTGTTTCCACCATATGTTTGTTGGCATGTCTGCAGGAATGAGAGGAATATAGTATGTCAAGACTGCCTATCATGGTCTTAAAGGTTAGCCTTGTCTAAATTCTAGAACTTTCCTACGAGAGGTAGCATGGTAGTTGAGGTTATGGATTAATAACCATAATGTCTCAGGGTGTACTTCTGAAAAAATGCGTATAATTTGCCAGCCAATTTGGAGACATGAGCCTCCTGGAATACATCACTCACTGTGTCCAATCAGGCTCCATGTTCCACTTGGACCTGTAGCTGGCCATAGTTCTCTCCCCGGTATCACAGTTGGTGTGTGTGTGTGTGTGTGTGTGTGTGTGTGTGTGTGTGTGTGTGTGTGTGTGTGAGAGACGTGACTGTCATTCCACCTGACCACAGCTTCTGTGGTTTCATCACTCATGTCAGGGGACCTATTAAGGAAAAAAATAGTTATAGGTGATCCTCCCAGTTTTATTTTTAATTTTGTTTTACACAGAAACCGATGCTGGAGATGCATGTATATATACACCATTTAGTTAGCAAATCCCGCTCCATCACGCAGAGTGCTCATGGGATGTAGTCCTCAAGAAAAAGATTTATCCGTCTATTCATCAACACTGCTTATTCTGGGCTAAAGAGATGTATGTTTTAGTGAATGAGGTTTAATGGAGGCTTTCACTTAGAGCCCATCAGTAATCATTACTGAATAACACCGTTTTCTCCTCTTCTTTAACTTGGAAATTCTGTCAGCATGAAAACTGTTCGATACTTTAATTTTTTTATTGTCCTGTGGTTTCCTGAGCAAATAAGGATCCAGTATGGGGTGGCGTCCCCTCTGCCTACTGTGAACGGTCATGCGAATGGTTCAGTTTCCCGCTTTTTGGCATCGTCACTGCACGTGTGCCTTGGAAGCATAGCCTGAGGTCCGATGTCCTCAAACAGATTTGTTTACATGTTGGCTGGCGGTGAATCCCTCCTGTTAAAATGGGTCATGGGGGGGGGTGTTCTTTTCGAAGTCACCAGCACACAGTCCACTTTACGACATCTCGCACTGGTCTTGGTTATCTCTGGAGGAAATTTGACTTTTAAATATTACCATATGCTTCCCTCATAGTTTTTTTTTTTTTTTAAAGCCATTGTAAACAAACGTTTGACCGCTCTCTGTCGGCATACAGACAGCTCGTGTGACCGGATCCCATAAGGGATGCGATGAAGAGCAGCAGAAATCGAGGCGAATGCCAGATCCTGAAAGTCGACACCGGCACGAAAGGGTGGTGCTAAGCCATATTTTTGACAAACCCCACCGTTTCTCCAGTTTTGGTGCTCAGCTGACTGGTGGCTGCCTGGTGATCCAGCCTGGGGACCCTACTCTTCAGCCACACGTCAGGGAAGGAGGCCCTTGTGCCAGTATATGGATCACACTAGGACATCAGATCTTGTTGGTCAGGGTGGCCTCAAACTCTTGGACCTCTTGATTTTTAACACCACGTGACGTTGGCATTTGCTTGTGACCTGCAGGCATCTCCCGTAGGGCCTCCGGACAAACTCAACCTGCCATTGTGAGAAGTTTCAAACGCCTGGACCTGGCACGTGGTGACAAAGCCGTGACACTGTGTGGTAGAGCAAGGTCATTTTCAGGTGATGCTGCCATCTTTGGTCTGCTATCCAACAGTTTATCATTTACAGGAGAAGAACTGCTGTTTCTCAGGTAGACTCCTTCTCCAGACGTGGTCCTCCTTAGCAGTGCCTTTGATGCTGCCAGTGTGCCATCTGTGTGCCACATTTGGGGCTAGCCTCTCCATAAAGTTTGCAGTGCCCTGAGCGACGCCAATAGCTTCGTGGGGCGATTAATTTATTCATCCCCCCCAAATGAGAGAAGAGACTCAAGTGGGAGTGTGAGAGGAGGGATTATGATGGGGGGGGCTGGAAGATGTTTCCAATTATCGTTGAAAACATCGTCATTGGCAGGAGGGGAAATGAGGAAATAAGATGCCTGGATTGCTTTTAGTTTTCTTTCCTGTCTTTTTATTCTACTGTCTCTGCAGTTCTGTTTTCCTCATCAGGTCGTACCCCCAGCCTAAGAGGACTTCAGTAGGGTGGGGACAGGGGTGGTTGACATCTGGGTACCAGCAACGTTCCCATTAGGAGAGTGAGTGAGGTTGGGATGATAAGTAGAAGGAATACGAGGGAGACTTCCATACCACAAGGTTGTGATGGTTCCCGTATGCGAGTTCGTGAACACCTGATTCTGCTACCGGCAGGAAGATCAACATTCCCTCACGGTGACATGCAGATGCCTTTGGCACGTTTGAAATGCAGGGTGTGGAGATGGGCGGTGTGACGAGCGTGGGGCCCTTCTCTTCTTATTAGGACCATACGGTCTGGAAACCTGAGGTCTGGGAGATGCTGACTGGGGCTTTTCAGGCCTGCTTCCTCCTGTGCCCCCCCCCCCCCCCCCCACCCACGCTGTGTTTTCTGTCCCCTTGAAGTGATATAAAGAACATCTCCATCTGACTGTCCATCAGTCATGTTAATCACAGAGAAAGCTGATTTTTAAATCTGATTTGAAAAAAAATCTATCTTTTTTTTCTGTCTTTTTTTCATTTTTCCCCTCAGCTGCTGCTTTTTTTCTACCTGGAGGTTTCTCCACATCATAGTTCCTAGTTGTCTCTGTGGTTCCCAGTTCCACTTCCTTCTTGGTTTTTCCAGCCCTGTTTCTTTATCCTGATTTGTTATACGATCAAGCCCCTTATAACTGATAAATAATTCACACGTCCAGGTTCTTGACCGCATGTGTTCTGTAAGGTTCAGGTAAGCTTTCGGACCAGGGACCTTCTGAACTCCTGCTGTGTGGATGATTCCACATTCTTGTCCTGTCATGGCTCACTCGCACATGGAGGGATCGGCTGTCAGACTCACTCCCCGTCCAACATTCTGGCTCGCACCTTCATACCGGTTCCTCATTATTCCCTGCTTTGCCTGCCGGTTAAAGGTGCTGTTTTTCACATCGTGAGCTCGCTCTCTTTCCGTCATCTTCATCTGTTTTCCTTCCTGAAATCCCCACTCTAGTTTCAGCTCCGGATCCTGGAATAGTGTTTACACGCCATCCATACTGCCTGGCGATTATTGGGTTTCACACAAAGACCTCCAAGTGACTCTATTCCCCGGTCTTCTTTCTCCCTAATAAATACCGTCTATCCTGTTTGTTGAGTTATGCTTTGTTCCATTGCTAAGAAAAACAAGACGGCTGCGTTCGCCATGCTCAAGCTCAGCAGTCCCGGCAGGGTCCTGTCGGCTGGGGCCTGTGAGGGGAACCCGTCCCAGGCAGAGTGCCATTTGCTACCCCGGCCACTTCTGTGTTCAGGACCCCTCACTTTTCACAGTCCTGTCCAGGTCCGTGCCAGCGGTACACCAACACTGGCTGGCGGTTTCTGTTGGTGCCTCACCTCCTCGGACAAGGGGCTCACGTTTTTCGGTCGGTGCCCCTCCTCCTCTCGGACAAGGGGCTCACCTTTGCAGTCGGTGCCTCACCCCCTTGATCAAGGGGCTCACGTTTTCCATTTGTGCCTCGCCAGCTCAGGCTGTGTGGCTGAATCTGGCCACATTTCTGCGAATGTACTCCGCACGTGTGCCGGGTTTCTCCCACATCGGTTGGAGGCAACTGGCCTGCTTATCCTGAGTGTGTTTGTATGTGTCTCTGTGTGTGTATTGTGGTCTGTGTTGTGTATGTGTGTTGTCAGTATGTTTGTGCTTTGTTCGGGTAGCCTTTTTAAAAATGTCAGGGTAGAGCAATGAATAGCAGTTGAAAATGTGGTTTGAGAAGGAAAAACAGCAAGCTAATTGCATTCTTCGGTAAATGTTTTCCCACCTCTCCCTTTTCACCGCGAGTCCTCCTGACAGGAGCGCGTCATTGCCGTTATGCTCTGCTGTCCCCCTGCCCAATAACATGGAGGCTCTTTCCCATTTCTACCCCCAGATCCATGATGACCTGTCTGTTTGCTGTCAGGTTTGATGATACTGAAATGAAAAGCGCAAGTATCTGCTCATTATGACACAAGTGCAGACAGCGTGAGAGGACTTCAGTGGGTGATGAAGGGTCTTCCACTTTTATCCTCAGACAAGCTCTAGTGAGCCCCAGGGGCTGCTGGGTAATGGCCATGACCCTGTCGTGGTGCTGCACGTTTAATGGAGTGCCTCTCAGTGAAAGACATCCCATAACTCTATGGCAAACTCTCCCCCAGTCCGTCACCCTAACAGTGGCCATGTCTGGACTCCCATAGTTCCCTGCAGCTTTCACCATTCTGACTCGAAAGCCCAGTCAATCATGTCCTAGTTTACAGTGTAGCCAGAATCCCTCCCACCCCCGTCTCCTGAACACCTCAGTGCCCTCATCGTACAACGTTGCCTTCACCACATGTGCCGCATGCCCCTCCCTCAGTATTCCTGCCCACCACTAGGCAGCATGGAACTGCCCTGCAGACCCCCTTAGCCATGACGGCTGCCTTCACGTTCCAGTGGCAGCTGCCCTTCAGCTCTTCAGGATCCCGGTACCTCTTCCTGAATCCCCTTTTCATTCTCTTTGGCTCCCCCACATACTTAAGTTTCTTTTGTTTTCTTATACCTCAGTCAGCACACTTCACCCACCACTCTGCCTCTGTACCTGTGTTTACATTCAGTTTCTGAAGAGTTGCTTTTATCCAAAGTAAAAACTCAGTATTTTGTCTCTGAGCACATAGTGGCTCATTGATTAGCACCGTCGCCTCGCAGCTCCTGGATTGGGGGTTGGAATTCTGCCTCTGCTCTCTGTGTGAGTGGAATTTGCATGTTCTTCCCGTGCTTCGCAGATTTCGTGGTCCAAAGAACATGAGATGTTGGCATATTGACGTTTCTAACTTGCCTGTAGTGTGTGAGCGCTTGTGTAACTGTTCCCCGTGATGGGTAGGCGACCCATCCAGAGTGTACCCCAGTGTGTAGCCTGTGTTGCCTGGGATAGGCTCCAGGCCCAGACCCAGCATAGGATAAACAGTTTGGAAAATTAATGAACTCTGAGCACCAGCTGCTGGCCTCTTAGCCAGACTGTAACTGTACTCAATTCTTCCTGCAGAGTGCTGTGGGCTTTCAGACTAACAAGGAGTCCCGTGTTCTCTGGGTCAAGGACTCAGACCACATCCTGACCACCGGCTTCAATCAGGTGAGGAGAAACAGGCCCTTTTCTCAACTTCCTGTTGTGAGACGGTCTCCTGTTCAGCGGGGCACCCAATCAACACTGTGGGGATTGTTATCTGCTCGCTCCCCGGTGACGTAATTATCACAAGCCGAGCTCAGACCGTAGCCTGTCTGGGAGATCATGGGATGTGACGCGTTAGCCATTGTCAAACGGTGGCCTTTCTGGAGTCACCCCCCCCCCAACTCCCTAGCTGTGAGATGATGTGATTATGCCCTCAGGTGCGTGAGAGGGAGGTGAAGTTGTGGGACAGCCGGAAGCTGGGACCCTCCATCAGCTCCACGTCTCTGGGAACCTCCAACGGGTAAGCTGATACCTTTCAGAAGGCACCCAGGTATGGGTTGGCGCCTCTATGGGCCACCGAGGATAAACCTGTCAGTCCCTTGGGTCGGGGGGTTAGGGGGCTTAAAAGTCCTGTGTGTTTGGAGTTTTCGTTGGTCTAAGGCCCCACACATTCTTGAATTTTCCGAGACCCTTGTTACAGTCTGGCTTCGTCTCCACACTGGAGGCTGTTGTGCAGTCAGAGTGCCCTCCTGACCCCGCTAAAAGTGAGTTCTCTGGAAAGGCCTCACTGAAGGAACCCCTGCTGATGCCCTTGGAGGTGCATTTCAGCAGAGCGCTGTGAACACGGCCTCAGGTCGCTGGAAGGTCATGGTTCCAGAAGTGGTTCCAAGACTCGGGTCTCAGACTCTAAAGCAGGTTGGAGTCAGGAGAGCAGAAGGTGTACTTGTAGGAGTCTTTGAGGTTTATGATCCCTCCGCTCATCCGTATCTCACTGTGCTAACGGAGGTGTTTGAGCACAATGCTTGCCGGCTGGAATGCTCTTCATCCAGAATGTCCGTGGTCATCCTCGCACGTTTTGTTCATGTGGTCGGGTGTGAAACGTCTCAGTCGCAGTCAGATGCCGCTCGTGCCGTGGATGTCGGTGTCTGTTCATGCCATGAACCCATGACCTCGCTCACCTTGTGTTTACAGCCTGGCTGGAAACCAAGCAGGCAGAAGGTTTTAGTGTGCATCATTTGTCCGACGAGCTGGAAAGGGTTAAAGGATGATTTAAGTCTACAGTGCTGTTAGTGTTAAAATGCACCAAAATGAACGCTAGAGGATGTGCCTCCTCTCCACAGGTGGCACTTGACAGCACGCCCTGCCGGAACCGTCACCAACGCACAGCTTAGCTCACTTGTTTATTTGAGCTGAACCCACCAGTGCTGTGAAAAAAGGTTTCCTTGAGTTCCCTCATTTTGTTGTCTGGGTCTCGCATGGGGGATGGGGTAACAGTTGGAGTTTTCTCTTTTGTGCAGTCCTGGCTCCATGTTGGAGATAAGGTTTGCCTTTGAAAATGGCCGTGTTTACCTTCCAAGTATTGATTTGTCCTGTAGGTGCACAGTAGAAAGGTTTTCTCCTCTTTACCACTTTTGTTCGTTAGCATTCCTCTCAGTCAGTCATAACATAGTTATAATACATTTATGCACCGTAACTATTACTGTTATTAATATTACTGCTTCTGCCAGTGAGCCAGTGCTGTATGCATTCAGGGCTCTGCTGCTTTAAAACTGTCCAGTCGTGTTCTGCTGATTTCCTGATTGACGGGTCCGTGGGTTTTCAAGAATTGGTGGGATTGAAAGCCCAGGTTTATTAAAAACACCCCTTTCTCTTTCTCCATCCACCCCCCAACACGTCGCTGTGTCCCATATGCAATTTCAGCTCTGTAGCCTCCCCATCACCAGTAGGGGGCGTGAGCAGCACTTGCATTGTGAGAAGACAAACATTGCGAAACAACAGCTGACCAGTCACGTCCTTTCTTTAATGTGATAAATTCATTTGTAAACACTGACCTCATCCTGTATAAACTTCCCTTTGCCGTCACCATTTATTTTGAATAACTTGTCCACAAATATGACATTAGCTGATTTGCACTAGGCTTCTCCCGTTATTAGTTTTGTACGGAACCTAAGCAGCCCTGTTTGTTTAATTTTTTCAGTCTGAAGTCATTGGCTCAACTTCACACCTCCAGCTCTGAGTGTTTGTGTGGAGTTGGCATTTTCTCTGGTTTCGTGTCATGCCTTTGACACGATATCTGGTGCAGGGTGTCTCCTGCATCATTGCCTGTGGCTCCTTGGATCAGTTCATCCTTGGGTGATGGTACCAGATGCTGTGATTTTTAATTTGTGCTTCTTTACCAAATGGTGATCCTTCACCTGGACAGTCCCCAGATGCTTTGTCTGTCTCTTTCCAGATGCCAAGTGGCCCTGGACGAGTGTCGGGGTGCAGCGACACACTGTCACATGAGGGCTGGTTTGCAAGCGAGGTCGGCGTGGGGGCAAGCCAGCGATGTTCTGTCATCGCAGGGTCTGTTAAAGAGGTCTAGACCGTTAATAATGTAAAGTGAAGCCTACGGGGTCATTGCAGGTTATCATCCTACTGATAATATATATCCCTGACCCTCGCCGGCACCTTGGTAACAGCCGTGAACACTAATGAACAATGGTACGGTTGTCATCCCGCGATGAACATCCACGTCTTCTGAGCATGCTCACTGAGCTCTGGTGTGTGGCACCGGCGTGTCCTGACATTTGAGACTGAACGCCGTTGTTCGGCTGACAGAACAGGAGCCCACGCCAGGAACATGGGCGACAGGAAATGAACAAATATCCGTATCTGAGAGGCGGACGGAGGCAATGTCAGAGAGCTGAGTGCGCCGGGCTCATTCCGAGCATCATGTTAGCCGGCCTTGTGCAACGTGCACGTTCCTTCGGGGGTGAAATTAAAGAGGGATAGGCCTAAATGTTTGTTTTTTTCCCTTGTTGAAATCAAGCCCCCAGCTGGTGGGGGAAGGGGGGTAGCAGAGGGCAACTGTGACGCCCTTTTTCCATTTTAAAGGCAGATTTTTATCGCGACTGGAGCCCTTATTCAATCCTTCCTCCCCCCGCCCCCCTGGTTCCCCTTCTATAAACATAATTATAATGGGTTTAATGGGCTATTCTGGCCCGGCTGCAATCAGCAAACTTTACAATTTGGTTGAATTGCGACCAGCTTTCTGAGTAAACAGAGGCAGAGTCGCAGCAGTCGGTGTTGCCTCGCGGCATTTCCTGTCGGGCCCTAGGCCAGGGCCTTCCTCTGCTGATCTCCTACCCAGAACAGTACCAGGCTTGGATTTGAGAATATCGGGAGTGGCTGGCGTGTGCCTCTGGTCATGGGGCAATTAGGGTGGCGAGATGCGCTGCACGTGACTCACGCCGCTGCAGCCTCTGGTCACATTGTTGTTGTTTAGTCACGCAGTCGTGTCCGACTCTTCGCGACTCCATGGACCACAGCACGCCAGGCCTCCCTGTCC
>JAACJT020000037.1:8115735-8132808 GCA_009936485.2 Gymnarchus niloticus
CTCTCCTTTCCAGCTCAGTCCCCTGCATATCGCTCTCCTTTCCAGCTCAGTCCCCTGCATATCGCTCTCCTTTCCAGGTCTACCCCCTGCATATCGCTCTCCTTTCCAGGTCTACCCCCTGCATATCGCTCTCCTTTCCAGGTCTACCTCCTGTCTACCTCTCACAGGGTTAATTGTAGTCTAGCTCTCAAGCCTCTTCCCCTTCATCCCTCTCAGTTGACACTTGTGTGCCATTCCAAATGTGACATTGCATGGTTGTTCTGGCTCGCGGGATTCGTGGGTGATAATCAAATTCATTTTTGTTCAGTGGAAGTGAGTGTTCCTTGTACTGCACACCACATGTACAGCATAGAAGAATCTATGAAAAGCTTTGCAGTTCAAAAAAGCAATGTTCATGTTTTTTTATTATTTTATTATTATGAACTCTAGGTGTGGTGCTGTGCGTGTACACGTGTGTATGTGCTCTGGCAGAGCTTGGCACTTGCAGTAACGTTTACATTCCTTCACTCGTTCTGTTTTCCCTTTCTCGTAATGACAAGCATCTGGTGGCGTGTCCTCACGCCCCCCACACACACACACACACACACACACACACACACACAGGAGAGATTTCTGTATGATTCAGATTGTAGTGTCAGCTGAATTGTGAAGCCGTGGCTTCTGTTCTGTAACAGCTGAATTCTGGTCATAATGGACCCGCGGTTTAGGTGAATTCAGGTGAGGCAGGCACCAATCTCTTAATGATCCTAAGAGAACTCTGACCTTTCTCATTATGAGCAGTGACCGGCCAGAGTGCTGAACCACTCTCAGTGGGCTCTTTCTCACTTTAGTGTAACTTTTGATTTATTTGTGTTAGACTGCGGCGTGTAGAGGATTGTAAATAAAATTAGCTTTTTTTTTTCTTCAATCTTTGCTCAGAAATTGACCCAATGTTTTTATTGACGCGGTTAAATCTTTTATACAGTATGTTCTGAACTTTTTGAAATAAGAACAGGGTTACAGGAGATGGACAAAATAACAGAAACACGTACCAAAAAATTAATATAGGAGACCTCAAAAGAGCAGGGCCACAATTTGGCTTCAAGGATGGTTTAGTCCTTCCTAGAAAGATGTGATTGGGGGGGTGTGTCTCTCCCTTTCAGATAATATGATGCGCCTGAAGATACATGGTCTTTGATCCAAAAAATACTGTTAAGTATGTTCAGATTTGATCATAATGCATAACATTTCGGCAATGAATCATTACAATTTGATTCATCTGTGATTGGATACAGTTTAGATCAATTTAACATTTACTGAAGTGTCCTATTTTTAAAATAAAAACACATTTTAAAGAAATCAATGTATTTATTTTGCACTGCAAAAATTATTTAAGACTGGGTAAATGAAGTTGATTTTATGATCTTAACGTGAAAAATCTTACACCGATTTGCAGTGATAGCGATGCAAGTGCGGTATTGATTTGGGGCTTTATTGGTTTTTGCCTGAATTACTTCTAAATTTAAGCTGGACTGGGGGTTTTGTATAGTAGACATCAGTCTTTTGTTACATCCATAGCTATCATATAAGCTCTTAACTGTGTTTAGTTGGATTTTGGACCTTTCTTCTAGAAGAAAACTCTCCAGTACTTTGTAGTACGAAGGGGCTGTACATTTGATTAGCACTCGGTGCTCCTGAACATGCCACAAACTTCTCATATTTAGATCTGCTGTACTGGGAGGCCATCTTTGTGTACATGGCTCCACTCTTGAATTTGTTTGATGGTGTGTATGGGGGGTTTGTCATCTTGAAACATCAAGATAGAGTAGACCTAAAATTATACCACCACGGCATGATCATCCAACTTAATGACTTCCATGAAATGGCTGCCATTACCGACAGACGTTGTGGGTTGAAAGCATCTTTTGGAATCCACCAAATGCAGAACCATCCAGATGTAGGAAGAAGAGTGAAAAATCAGACAATTCCTTGTTTTTTCCATTGCTCAGGGGTGCAGATTTTCCTACATCATATTATAGATCTTTGTGGATTGGCCTTGGATGCAGGTGGTTTCTGAACTTCTGACTTGCCATAAATTTCAATTTTGTAGAACTCAGCATAAGGTTCTTGTTCAGACTGGGTCACAGAGGTGCTGATTCACTTCTGTGGTCATTTTTTCAAGCGATACTTTTGCGATACTTAACCCAGCCACTGGGGAATGCGCTGTGTGTTTCTCTGTGCCAGTTCCAAGCCAGAATAAATGGGAAGGGTTATGTCAGGAAGGGCATCCGGTGTAAAATTTTTGCCAAATCTAACATGCGGGCAACAAAACAGATTTCCATCCTGGATCGGTCGAGGCCCAGGTTAACAACGACCACCACCGGTACTGTTAGCCAACAGGGTGCCGGTGGAAATTGGGCTACCGTTAGCCGAAGGAGACGGGAAAGGTGTGCCTAGAAGCAGGAGGAGAGGAGGAAGGTTAACAGAGTGGAAGTGAGGGTAGGAACTTTGGCAGTATGACTGGTAAAGGGAGAGAGCTAACTGATATGATGGAGAGAAGGCAAAGTCAGAGAGGCGAGGTTGCGTTGGTTTGGACATGTGCAGAGGAGAGATGCTGGGTATATTGGGAGAAGGATGCTGAGGATGGAGCTGCCAGGCAAGAGGAAAAGAGGAAGGCCAAAGAGGTTTATGGATGTGGTGAGAGAGGACGTGCAGGTGATTGGTGTGACAGAGTGGGATGCGGAGGACAGGAGGAGATGGAGACTGTTGGTCTGCTGTGGCGACCCCTGACAGGAGCAGCTGAAAGCGAATGATGAATGATGATTTTATGGTACTTAGTAAGTATCCAGTTATGTATCCGCCTATCCTTGTGAGTGAGCTTTCACTTTTGACCACTGGTCCTCTTTGCCGATGCAGTTTATCCACCTTTAGCACATGCTGTTATGACTGAGTCTCTTTCTTTGGACACATTAAATCATTTTATAGTCATTGTGAACGATGTCCCCTGCAATTTGAGCACTGGCTCTATGGCCTCTAAGGAACTCGTTAATTGCTTCACGTTGCTCTGCACACTCTTGTCAAAGTGCTGATTTCCAAACCCATTTAATTGCTGCTACATACTGCTAATTGGCACTCAGCTCAATATACCAAACTTCAGTTAGTTCAACATCCTTTTCTTGTCTTTTGTTACTTTGTCCTCAATGTGGCTGCTTGCTTTTCATTTTTTGAGTATTTTCTCCATCTAGTGGTCATACCTGGTCTTGTCACCTTCTTGATTGAGAATTCTTTTTTTTTTTTGCAGGATTCTTATCCCACTGTTTGACCCCGACTCTGGTTTGCTGATACTATCTGGGAAGGTGAGGAGTTCAATAATTCATTCATGCTACACACTCTTACAGACACTCCCAGATTGTATCACTGTTTCTCCATAAACTGTGAAAATAAACAATAAGGGTACTGATTTTCAATTTCACAAAGCTCCATGAAATCTATGTTTGTTTGTCATGTCAGCTTGTGTCATTAACGCTTGGAATGTGATATGTAGATTGTATGTAAATTAGATGCAAATGAGTGACCTCTGTGTCCAGCTGTTCTGCTAACAGCTGCCTCTGTGCTACCACAGGGGGACAGTGTCATCGACTGCTTCGAGGTGTCAGCTTCAGAGCCCTTCCTCTCCCAAGGTAAACCCACCGCTATGACCGAAATATCGTCGATTTCTTGCTAGGGGTCTTTCCACTGCTCACTCATTTCCTTAGTGTTTTGTTCTGTGCAAATGTCTGTGTATTCCCTCCACAACCTCAGCCTCCGCCTTTCCGTGTCTCTCACCTCCATCTTACTAGAGGAGACAGTTTTGCAAAACTGCAGTCAGTGTTTGTTTAAGGATACGCTGGCAGAAGTGGGTGCTAAGAGACAGTGGATGTGGGAGGATTGGTGCGTAATGGGAACCGTTACCCCCATCTTTCTTTGCCAGTGAGCCATTGCCTGACAGAGGCGCCAACTCGTGGTGTCGCCATGGCACCCAAGCTGGCGCTTGACGTCACGTCGTGCGAAGTGCTGCGGGTCCTTCAGCTGACTGACAGCCACATCGTGCCTGTCAGCTACCACGTCCCTCGCAAGGTGGGTCCTGTCACCCCTCTCCTTTGACCTCTGAACCCTACACATTAAACCCAAAAGTGCTTTTTCCTATTGTCGAGAGCCGTTTCAGGTCACAAAATACAGGTGTAACAAAGTGGTGAATACTTAGGGCCTGCTTTGTAGCCAGACCCATTGCACCCAATGCCATTCTGACGTTTGCAGACAGTGGCCATTCAAGCCCTGTCTACACTGTCAGGAGGAAATGCACAGCATAGCGATGTTTTCAAATCATTTTTGTAAAATTTTCTGCCCAGCATTTCAGAGCTAAATCTACGTACACAACAGCAGTCATGTCTCTGGCTCAATGCAAGTCTAGTCCACAGTTTCAAATGAACGTATTTTGCATGGCAGTTTGCAGCCCTCGTTGTTCCCCTCAGTGGCCAGGTAGCTAGTCCTGCGGCGTGCTTGCAAACCACCTGTTTACGTGACATCGCCACCTACACATAGGCTGTACATTTGGGCTCCTGACAGTTAAAATCCAGCCTGGCTCGGACCAATTCTGCCTTACTTCTGTTTGGCACAGACGGCTGTAGAGCAGCTGTGAATGATTACAGATAATCTTCTGGAGTCAGTGAAGCCAGCAGTGAATTGAATGAGGCTGACGTGTAATTTGTGGGCATATTGCGATGTGGGGTCAGCAGGGTAGCTGGTCAGGGTGCTGTGGCAGCGCCCCCTAGAGGCCTATCAGGATCTACAGGTTTCAGAGTCCATTGCTTCAGACTGCACCGAGTTATACCACTTCATCATGAATAACAGACAACCGTTTTCACACTGGTGTGTGTGTCTATGCATCTTTCAGCCAGGACAAGACTTCCACACAGATCTTTACCCGGACACTGTAGGCCAGACGGCAGCCATGACGGCTGAGGAGTGGTGGAAGGGGGACAACAAAGAGGTGATGAACCCACAGATTTACCTGTGTTTATTTAGTAGGTGCTTTTGTCCAAGGAGATGTAAAGTGAGAGAGGTAATACCTAACAAGCATGTAGCTGTCAAGAAACCAATTCAGGCTGTGCTGCTAGGCAGTGTTTCCAATTAGTGACCAGTAACACATGCATTAGCATCAGAGCTAGAGCCTTACAAACGTCAGAGAAGCTAGTCAAGTCAAAACGGGATGAGATGGTTGAGGGGATCAAGAGCATTGAGGCAGCCTAATCATTACCTGACGCAACTTGTATACCTCTGCTGCCCAAGACGCTTGGAAGAATGTACCTGACTGGTAAGGCTGAGAGCCTTTCAGTAGATGCCGTGATGCAGAGATGAGAAAAAAGGACAGGAGGATCAGTTGGTTCACATTGTCACGGGCTGCTGGTCCAGCAGGAAGGCAAGACACGACCAAGGTCGTAGAGACCGCACGGACGCATGGTCATGTCATACGAGAAGGGGAAGAGTTTCAGATAAAATTAACAATGTGAACTCTGTGTGTCATAGCTAACCCACGTATACTACTCTGTGCTAACCACCGAACTACTTGTTACAAACTTTCTAAGTCATACTTTTTTTTTTTTTTTTACCTTTGCGTACTATAATGCCTACATAGACGGACAGTAAAATGATAGGAACTTCCCCGCTTCCCCTAGGTTCAGAGGGTCAGCCTTCACCCAGCCAAACGGCCAAAGCCCAAGGCCCAGGTAGCTAAACAGGACCCACCAAAGAAGGAGCTGCCCAGGGGGAGGAACAGTGAGGTGAGTGACAGGAGGAAGAGAACAGATCTACCAATGGGAAGGATGGAATTTTGGTGATTGTGAGTATATGTTACATGACTTTGTTCCAATACAAGCTAGCTTCAGTTTTCAGAAACCTCATCTATGAAATATGGTTTACAGTGGTGATGGGACAAATAAAGCTTCAAAACCTGTGGTGGGTGGGAGTATCCCACGCCCGCATTGATTGGTAGTTCGGGATACTCCCACTCATCACAGGTTTTGAAGCCTCATTTAGCACCAGCATTGATTGGTCAGTTCAGGATACTACTACCCACCATGGGCCGTGAAGCCTCATTTGTCCCACCACCAGGTTACAGCACCTTTTTTAAAGGATCAGCAGCAGCCTTTTTTGAGACTTCAGTGCTTGAATCACTGAATATGTCCTTGTTTTCACATGTACGTACATTGTTTCGCATGCATCACTATTTTGCTGTTTGGTGGTTGGTCATTCTCTCATGTTTGTACGCTTGTGTGGTGAAACCTTTGAAACCCATCAGATTTCCTCTTGCTCCATCTCCCTCCCCCACCCCCATTCGCCCACAGGAAGCCCCACCCGGCTGCTCCACCTCCAGCAGTCCTTTGACCACACCCACCAGCAGTGCTGCACCCTCACGTTCTCCGTCTTCCACCAGCGGCCTGTCCTCTGGCTTCCTACCCAGCCCTAGCCAAAGTACACGGCCCATACAGAACATGCTTGGTATGTCACCTGTTTCATGCTTCTGTCACCAGGGAACGATACTGAGCTGCCTTTGTCTGGTACTTTATGAAGCCCTCGTATGTTGCTCTACATGAGTACCTAACAGTGTTATGAGAAGATTGCAGGTCACTACAGTTTATGGCAGTTTAACACTCAATCATTTACATACTCAGATATTCATTGGAAAACCTTTTGCTATAAATTCTTTGGAATTTGCAATATTTTTAGCTCGCTTTTTTTTTTCTTTCTTTCTCTCTCTCCCTCTCTGTCTTCCTTATTCTCTTTCTCCTTCTCTCCCTCTCTCTCTCACTCTCTTTCCCCTTCTCTCCCTCTCTCATTCCATCTCTCCTTCTCTCCCTCTCTAACTCTCTCTCTTTCTCCATCTCTCCCTCTCTCTCCCTACCTCTCTCTCCTTCCCTCTTCCCTTTCCCTCTCTCTGTCTCCTTCACACCCTCTCTCCCTCTCTCACCCCATCTCAGGCCCCAGTTCTAAATTCCGCCACATCCAGGGCAGCGTTCTCCACCGTGACACCCACATCACCAATCTGCGGGGACTCAACCTGACCACACCTGGCGAGTCAGACGGCTTCTGTGCCAACCGGCAGCGTGTGGTCGTGCCGCTGGCCATCGCCGGGGGCCAGATCGCAGTGTTTGAGGTGCTCCCCAAGTCTGTGGGATAGTTTAGTGTGTGGATATGGCTAAGTTGTCATTTCAGTAATCAACTGAATGATTAGCCATAAATGAATGATATGGTTACGGTTTCTTTGTACATGCGTGTATGTATATCTTTGTTGTACACAATGAAATAAACTTGACCATTGTGACCATCATGACCGTACAGACCATTTGTGGCCCCAGGCATACAACGCTCTGCCCTTACCTGTGCCCTGTGGTCATTCTTGTCACTCGCTCAGCTCTCACGGCCCGGGAAGCTCCCAGACACCACCCTGCCCACCATCCAGAACACGGTCAACGTGGCCGACCTGGCCTGGGACCCCTTCGACCCCCACAGGCTGGCCGTGGGTGAGCACCTGGCTTCTGGCTTATCCTGCTCCATCCACTTCTCTCTACTTCTCTGTTCCTGCACTTACCCTCTCCCTGTCTTTTCTCCCCTGCAGCGGGTGACGATGCCAAGATCCGTGTGTGGCAGGTCCCAAAGGGTGGCCTTACAGAGACTCTGACTGACCCTGAGTGTGTCCTGCAGGGTAAGCGCCAGTCAGGCACTGTGCCATACTGACAGAGGTAGACGACCTCCATGCTGCACGTGCAGCAGGCTGACTGCACTCTCCTGCTGCAGGGCACATGGAGAAGATCTACTCCATCAGCTTCCACCCGCAGGCGATGGGCCTGCTGGCGTCCTCATCATACGACATGACCGTGCGTCTATGGGACTTGCAATCTGGGAAGGAAGTAAAGGTGCTGAAGGGACACCAGGACCAGGTGAGGGGGTAGCAGGGTGGCATTTATGGCAAGAGAGAGGATGGGGGTGGGGCATCAGTGTTTTCGGAGGGGGAATGGGGGGTCAGTGCCACCATGGAAAGGAATGGTGTGCACCGCCAAAGCCACGTGAGCGGGTGGTGGTGGAACATTTATGTGAACACTGGTGGGTCTGAGATCATTAGACACCGACACTACATGATAACTGGTAATGGCTGGTGATGGCTTTTCTCCAGATATTTGGAATGGCATGGAGTCCAGACGGCTGCTTCCTGGCCACCGTCTGCAAAGATGGGAAAGTGCGGATCTACGACCCCCGCAAGTCTGTTGAACCTATCAAGGTGTCTGTGATGAACCATCTCCACGGCCAAGGATGTTAATAGGCCTACTGTCTGTAAATCATCCGTATGGTCAATACCCTATCTCACCCCCTACAGGACGGCCCTGGACCAGAGGGTCCTCGTGGTGCCCGTGTGGTGTGGGTGTGCGGGGGTCAGTATCTCCTGGTGTCAGGGTTTGACAGGTAAGCAATGTGTGGTAATGTTCTAGTAAGCTGGCGCTGCTGTAAACTTTTTAATGTCTCTTTTCTTTATCTGTATTTTTGGAAAGGACTTCTCATAAATGAAAATTCACTTTAAAAATCTCACTATAATCGTAGTATAATATCAGTGGGACTAACAGATACCAGATGGTGTTAGACGGTAATCGAGCTCAGTTCTGATGACTCCAGAGTTTCCCACAATGCCATGCAAGCATCAACCCCCCTTCATCTTCTCCATCGCTGTCCGTTGCAGCCGCAGCGAGAGACAGCTGTACCTGTATTTGGCCCAGTCACTGTCCTTGGGCCCCGTGGCCACGATGTCCACCGACGTCTCACCCTCCACTCTCATCCCGTTCTATGATCCTGACACCAGTGTGCTTTTGGTCACCGGAAAGGTACTGCGGGAGCCATCTTTGTATCGCAAGCAGCCCAGATACGATAGCGCGAGTGACTGTGTACATCTCTCTCACAGGGTGACACCCGTGTCTACATCTTCGAGGTCCTACCGGACCCTCCGTATTTCCTGGAGTGCAGCAGCTTCAGTTCCTCTGAGCCTCACAAGGTAGCTTTCTGTTGGACTCTTAAGTCACGCTCCCAAAGTGGCCAGTAGGGGTCAGTGTGACAGCTCCCCATGTTCTGTCTTCAGGGCTTCTCTTTCCTGCCCAAGACTGAGTGTGATATTCGCAACGTGGAGATTGCTCGGGCACTGAAGCTCAGCAAAACCACCATCGAACCCGTGGCCTTCAAGGTGCCCCGTGTCAAGGTGACAGCGCCTCCCGCTGGACGTTTTGAGAGAAGCTATCATGGTTTTTCTCCCTGTTACTAAATGCCTTGTGACAACATTTCATGATGTGCTCCTCACAGATAAGTACACGGCTTTTACGGGACTGTTCTCGCACTGAGAGCGGTCCTCATGCAGAGTGACACACAACACACTTACCACACGCATGCTGATAGGTGATATGCCGATGAACAAGACTCAGCAAGTCCCTCTGTTATTCCTGCCACCTGGAACTTCACAGAAAGAGTTCTTCCAGGATGACATCTTCCCAGAGACAGCAGTTTGGTGGGAGTCGACGTTGACAGCTTCTTCCTGGTTGTCTGGATCCAACAGACAACACCGCAAGATCAGCCTGCGTCCCAAAGACATGACCCCTGGTACGGACCCCTGGGGATGTATTATTAACCACTGAGGAGATGTGTTTGCTGAGATTGCTTGTCCTCGTCTCCCTGCCCATTCTCTACCCTCACCACGTCTCACTATTTTGTCTGTTTCTCTCTGTACTCAGTGAGTGAAGCCCCCAAGGAGGCCCCTGTTCGGAAATACCTCCCTTCTTCTGTCTACCTGGAGGAGAAGACGGACGAGCAGAAGAAAGAGGAGGTGCGTGAGAGAGAGTCTGTGTATGTGTTCATACTCTGTGACGTGTTAGTCAATATCATACCCGTGTGACTCTGTTTGTGTCTGTTACCTGTAGCGCTGTTTGTGACTGTCAGTGAGGGCTGCTGTCACATGACAATGTGTTTTATTGTGCATTGCAGCTACTGAGCGCCATGGTGGCCAAACTGGGAAACAGGGAGGACCCCCTTCCACAGGAGTCCTTCCAGGGCGTGGATGATGAGGAATGGGTGAGATGGAGCAGGAATCCCAAAGCAAAGCAGATACACACATTCAACTGGGAAATGACACTGACTGTTCCCTATACGTCTATGTTTTCAGGATGACTAGCAGCTCATCCCGGGTGAGGAGGTGTCTGTCTCCAGGGAGCAGACATACAGATGCCTGCCACTCCGCTGCACTGCCTTATTACCCCTGAATTTGTCTGCAGCCACCTGCCCTCCCCCCCTCGATATCATCCTAGCACTGGTCATTAAACCACTTACAGTGTACCCCTATCACTCCATTGCACAAGCACTTCCTGTGTGTGTTTCACAGCATTGGCGGAGGTGGGCTTCACGGGGGTAACCAGGGCCTTTCCCACCGGTTCGATAATCCAAAGTTGAGGTGCTATCTCTAGATTTAAGCTAAGCTAAGACTACCCTTAGCTGCTGATGCTGTGAGGACGGGCCAACATTTGTAAAAGGGGAGTCAACTGGAATCCACTGTAACAGACCAAGGTCACTGCCATGCGTATGGTAGGTGGGTCCTCATACGTCAGACTGCATCTCTCATCTCAGGGTTGTCGTCGTCCTGCTAAAGCTCTTTTCTTTGTACAAAGAGCTGCACTTCATGGCCTAAAATGGGTGTGACTTTCTTTATGTGCCATATGCTCTGTTTCCACGAGCTGCTTTTATCTTTCTCTTTAAGCACTTCCGATACGATCTAAGAAGTTGTTTTAATTTTTCTCATGAATGGCACCTTATAGCTGAGGACCCTCTAGTCAATCAGAAGGTCACCATACCTAAACAAAAGTGAAAATAAAAGTCACCCACGATCCCCCACAACAGAAACACAGCCATTCAGCATCACTCTGATACTGCAGCTCTCTGCACTCCACACAGAATGTTCTGGCATTGGTGACTCTCTGTTGTGTTTACGTTTCATCCCATGGTCCCAGTTAAAGGGACTCTGAGGGCAAACATCAATAGTACCTAAACAAATTGACAATGAGCAAACATGTTTAGGAGCAATTCTTTGAAATACTAGCTGACACACACTATTGCAGGGTTTTCTACAATGTAATCAATAACAGTATGACCATAAAAAAGCTTCCTTTCAAACAAAAGCCTGTTTTTCTCAGTTGGACCAAATTTAGTCAGTTATTCCAGAAGTTTTAGTCTTGAAACTGTCTTTGTGATGGACATTCTCATCTTGTGGGTTTGGGTTTGTGACTGTTTGTTAGTACGACATTTGTATCTTGAGTACTTCACAGCATTTGTGCTGTGGTTTTGATTGACTGTTTGGCATTGGGGGTTACAAACTTGCTCTTTCACTTTAGAAACCCTACTGTATTGTTCTCCCTTCTTTTCTCTTTTTACTTTTTAAAGTTGTCTTAGCCGGAAACATTTCTCATCATGTTGGATGTTATGCGATGGTTTACTATACCTGTTGCTAAAACAAGCATTCCTTTTACTTTGTATTTTTTAAAAAATTATCTCACTTTTGCGACTGTTAATTTACAGTATTAACAATGCTAATAGTTGATTCAACGGTTTCATTCCTAATTAGGGTTGCATGACAAGGACAGAACAATTTATGTCTTATGTACTGTAACACGCAGTTTACAGACGCATAACTGGAGAATGGATTAGCATAAAGGCTATGCGTGTACACACACTCACGTTCGAGTAGAACACAGTTCAGGTGTTATCGGTGTGTCTGCGAATTGATTTGTCTTCTCACAAAAATCGTGCATGATATGAATGGAACATTACCTACACAGGACACAACTGTAAAACAGGATTTCTTAAAACATGGGATTATGTGTTTTATTATCTTCTCGATCTGTTTAGTGTGACTAGAAATGTCAGAATGAAATAAAATTTCTAGTAACTAACTTGTATGTGGGTTGCTGTTTTTAAAGAAATGTTCTTTTCAGCAGCTTTTACACGGTCTTTCACTGCTGATATTTAGACCCCCCACGAATGATTTGCCTTGGCCAGTTCTGCCAAAGGGAACTGGCAGGATGCATTTCGTCTTCCACCCACACGATGGCGCCACATATATTTTAAAACACGGCGATCTGAACCTCTTTTGTAATTTGTTGACGACGTCGCCCTTTCAACTTTGACCCTGCAGTGACATTGAAAATATACGGCATGTGAATGATCGCACGGATGTTAGCTTCGTAGATGAGGCACAAAATCACTGGATACATACTGGAGTAAGTCATGGTAAGTTGTATAATTTAAGACTTTGGTTTTGTTGTGTCTCCCCGTCCGTAACAGGCATGTCATATATCGTATCACCAAAAACGGTGACGTTTTTTGTAGTATCATCTCAGGCTGGGAAACCTCTCCTGAAGTCGTTATTTTTTTTTTTAACAATTTATCTATGTCGTTATCATGATTTGTAAATGTATTTCTGACACTAATGATGTGTTTCTGCCTATAAGTGATCATTGAAAATGTATCGTGATTTTTGTCAATATGATTGAATATATATTTGTAAGCCAAAAAGTTAAAATCGTTCATTGTAAACACCTGTTTTGATAGACTCAAAATAAGCATAGACAATATGATAGCATAACCTTTGATTTTTGAAGTCAACAGTGTATTGAGTATTTATTTCACCCAGTTTAAGTCCGTATTTGCCTTCCCTATTCAGGCGAAGTACCTTGCCCAGATCATAGTCGTGGGTGCACAGGTGGTGGGACGGGCGTTCGCACGAGCTTTGCGACAGGAATTTGCAGGTAGAGTAAGACTGAATATCACAGACATGCCTCAGATCGCCTTCCACAATTCACCTGTTATCAGTCAAACGTTCAGTCTCAGATGTTGGACCGGGATTTCTGCTCTCACCTTCTGTTTAACACCTCAGCCAGCCAAGTTGCAGCTGAAGCCAGAGGCCGAGCGGGGGAGCAGTCAGCCGCTGCATCCAGCATCTCGGGGATGAGCCTGCAAGAGGCCCAACAGATCCTCAATGTGTCAGTCCTCAGTCCCGAAGAGATCCAGAAGGTACACACTTAATCATCCTTGAGAACAAAGCATAAAAACTTTGTATTTGGTCTGCTGACTCATGCTGTTTGAATGACGTTTTTCTTACCTTTCTTCACATTTTCACACTTTACCAGAGCTGTGTGTGAGACAGAAATACTTTATTTGGCTTCCACATTGCCCTTTTTGGCATACTTGTATCCTTCCATCTGCCAAGTCTTCACTTACCATTAGCTGCTATTCAACAGGAGACTTAGTCATGGTACCAGTTTGCACATTGTAGCGCAGTATGAAAGTTCCTCTGCCTCTGGCCTTTTTTTATTTACTTTTGATCAACTGAAAGATGTCGTCTCACCTGACAGAATTACGAACATTTGTTTAAAGTCAACGATAAGGCTGTTGGAGGCACCTTTTACCTGCAGTCTAAGGTGAGTGCTGCCCACAGCTTATGCTCATCTTTTCCAATCTGTCATTAAACCACTCTAAACACTCTGGGCTGCTTAAACATAGGAAATGTGCTGTGTGTCTGTTCATTTGTTTAAAGTTAACATGTGCCACATTCTCTCATCTGTAAATGTTTGTCAGCTGTTTCTAACAACCTTACCATTCCAGAAGGTGTTTTACTTTAATGCAGTTCATTTTTCTTGTACGCACACTACATAAAGGTTAATTATGCCAAAATTGTATTTTTGTATAAATGTTTTACATATCAGGTAACGTCTTGTAGGGCCTCCAGTGTCATGTTTGTCTATACTGCCCACTATTAGAGATCATGCTCCTGTTAAACCAGTACCAATCTGCAGTAACGTCTGCCATGGTGAGCAGAGTGAATACAGGGCCACATCAGTCTGTGTTTCTGTTAGGTGGTGCGTGCCAAGGAGCGTCTGGATGAGGAGCTGACCATTCAGAAGCAGGAGAAACCCCCACAGAAAAAGCAGCAGTCTGAAACCTGACACCCCCCCATTTGCTGTAAATTAAGTCCAATAAAGACTTCTGCATTCTCCACAGTGGTGCTTGAGCCTGTGCATGCTAACTCACGCCTGTGTTTTCCTCACGTGTTCTGTCACTACGGCACATTTCTGCACGACGGCTTAGAAAAGGGACAGTGACGTTTATCAAATGCAGCTTTATTCAGCTTTCATTATTTTTTTCCACTGACATCATAATGAACTTCCTCTAAAACAGGAGTAGACTGCTATTCTGTACCAACCGGAGACTCTGACAACTCTAAAATTCTGCATGTTCTGCACAGGAACATGGTGCCGGGAAAAATATATATATATTTTTATATATATATATATTCATATTTTATATATTGTATATCCTCTACATTTTTACCTACAATAAAGGCACTTGGAACATTTAAAAATACTGAATAGAAATATCTCAAAAATGTGCAAAAGAAAACTGGATCCTGGCCTGTCTGGCCATAGTCTAGCATTAACCCTTTGTGCACTGCTGTGACATCACACTGTGGTGCCACCTCCTGTCAGCACTGTGGTCGCTATGGGTAATTATTATTATATTTTTGATTGTTCTTTCTCTAAAGGATCTGATGTAAGAACATGCCTAAAACCCCCTGTGTACTGCTTTTTTTGGGGGGGGAAAGGAGGACACTTTTAAAAGCAGCGTCCAGTTTCTGATGACTTCCTTCTGATATTAACTGACTCTACTGTTATTGTCCTTTTGTTCCTGGAATTGACTCATTCCTGATGAATCAAGACGAGTGCAGCAGTTACTAGTCTTTTTCAGTATGTAGTATCACTGTTCGGTAACTGCTGCTGGGTGACACATTGGGAAGAATTTGGGGTGGGGTGCTGAACGTTTTAGGATGTGCCCAAAGGGTTAATGGATCAAACAGCTTATTTTATATTGAAAGGTGTGGATCCTGGAAGGATCGGTGTCATTTTCAGCTTTCTCCACTAGGGGGCCCCACAGGCACACATACACACTGATGTATTCTGCTTGTAGACACACAGCCTCATTTCCATTGAGAAGGGAGGGTGGGGCTGGAGGTGGAGAGCTGTGTCAGGAGATGCTGCTGTAATCGGGGAAGCTCCGGCCCTGTCTCAGGAGGCCCCGCCCATCCTGATGATGTTGTTTGCCATCATGGTTGGCTCCACCACTCATAACCAGGACATTCCTTCTCCTGTCCAACCTTGTATGACCTGGAGACAGGCCAGAAGGGGGCCTGCAGAGTCCATGTGTGTCTGTGTGTGTGTGGAATGTCAAAATCTTAATAGCAGATGTGATTCTACAGTAGACATGAAGGGTGGAGGCTGTTTACAGTCTTCTGGCAAGAAACTAATCTGAGTCTGAATGGCCTCCATCCTGACAGGAATATCACTCTTTGTCTGCTTCTGCCTCCTTCATCTGGAGTGTGTTTGATTCGTTTGTTGTCTCGTTTTTGGTCCTGTTCAGTGCATTGCCTCTATCCCATAGCTTTGTTTGGTGGACGTGCTAATGGTTCCAGGGTTGAGAGTCATTAAAGGACCTACATGAGCTCTGCGGGTGTGGACGTGGGGAGACTCCGCTCGCTGATCTAAAGCTGTGCCCTAGCTGTGCCCCCCCCCCAGCAGCCCCTCCCCGGGAGAAAGCTGAACACAGAGCAGCGATAGTAGAGACAAGGAAATAAAGCTTACTCAACATTGTAAAATGTTTCGTCCGGAGGAAAAAAAACAAAAACAAAGCAATAGTCATAATTGTTCAAAATTAAAATACCGGCAAGAGAATGTACAAAAGGAGGAGAGGGTGGAGGTGTGTGGGGAGGTGGTGCATGTCACGCCGACCCCTCATCCCGCACCTTCTACTCTTCCCTCCTATCTTCAGTCCCTCCCCCCAGGGTGTACCGTCATACATCATTCCATCTGTATAATCTTAGCGCACACTAGGCCAAGAAGGACCCCAGACTCAGAAAAGAGGGTAGCCGTTACATGCCCAAACCCAGCTGCAGAACAACAAGAGCAAGGCCAGCCTGGGAGGGAGCAAGAGTCAAACGTCAGGCTGTGGCGAGATCTTTAGGGTGCCAGTCGCCTTTCTGAACAAGTCATAACCGCATGTTCAACAATAAGTGCCTCTCTGAGTTCGTTTTTTTTTTTTTTTTGAATATTGAAGGTTGTTCCAAAGGCATCTTCAGCATTTAAACTGATCAAGTCCTCTTGTTAGCTAGGAAATTTAAAAAAATAATAAACATTGTTACATGTCAGCTATATTTAACACCAACACACTGCACCCCCTGTTAGACACCGAAGTCCTAGATTCTCAGAATATTGACATGCTGATGTCATCTTAAACTGATGAAACTAGTTGTATATGGAATTTCAACTGGGAATCTGAATACTTTCATTTTCTAGTTGTTCCTCCAAATATCTATTTCTTCTGCAATTTGTTACGTCACACACGGCACCAGTCAGATAAACGACAGACACGAGTATATTTACAATGCTTTTCAAGCTGTTTAAGTTAATGCCGACCTGAACGGCAAGGGCACTGGTCCGGACACTGGTCCACCAGCAGGGTGCAATGTGCAATACCTCCACCGGGAGGGGCCAGCTGCATCTCAGTCTCTGATCTCCAGACGTGGAGGGAGTGTCACTGCTGGGTAATTAAGCACCACTGTCTGCCTTGAGCCTCGTTCGCACTCAGTCCTCACACAAGCCCCTTGTCTATGCGCAGATGTTTCTGGTCCCAGCTGACCTGTGAGCACAGACCCAGGCACTCTGCGATTCCCCCATGCTGCTACTTTACAGAGGCAGGCTGTGTATTTGAAATACGCACCGTCCTCTGTTTTTTTCAAGGTGTTTTTAGAGCTTCTGAACAATCAGACAGGTTGACTGTTGGCTTGACTCGATCACCTTGATCACCAAGCAGTGTCAACTTCTGTCTGCAGAAGGTATGAGTGCTCTAATCCCCTCCCCCCCCCCCCCCCCCCCCCCCCCCCCCCCCCCCCCCCCCCCCCCCCCCTCTTTTGGCCCCCCCTTTTTTTCT
>JAACJT020000037.1:8133043-8146148 GCA_009936485.2 Gymnarchus niloticus
CCCCACCCACCCCCATCAGTCCCTGCTGCCACCAGACCACCCTTCTAATTGGACCACACTTTAATCTCTGTGATTTAATTGGCTGGGTCACACTAGCTTCTCCGATCTTTCACGGCACGCAGGTAGATCGCAGTGAGGTGACTCACAGCGCAGGCCTGTCAAAACAGCTTTTATAACAGACACGTACAAATAAATCAGGGCTTGGGCAAGGGCACTTAGCGCTGAGCCCGGCATCTGAACAATGTTGTCACTAAACATGTGGACACGTCACTTGTATGCTGGATTCGCGGCGACTCTGAGAAGAGCCAGGTTTCCATTCAAGTGCAGGCCTGGGTTTTACACCTATTTCTGAGTCACTATTCTCTTAAAAAGTGGCTGAGAATTATGAATGTTTATGGGGTTTTTTTTTTTCCCTCTTCGCTATTTTGGAAATATTAACAAAAAAGAAGAAAACAGCAGGCCTGACAAATACCTCCAAGCCCCTGCCCTGTGACCTCTCCCCACCCCCCAGCGACCTCTTCTGGAATGAGTGTGTCAGTTGACCACAGCTGGCTTCAGCACCACTGAGCCGGAGGGGATGACCACCCAGCCAGGGGAGAGCGGGTCATGGCTGGTCCCCGTGGAGAGGTTCAGCACGGCCCCTGAGAGGTTGTCCCCCTCACCCCCCTCGCTTCTGGATTTACCCTTCCCATGTCGGCCAAGGCCTCTCCGGTCTGGCCCCAGGAAGGACACCATGGGCAAGCCCAGTGCAGAGGAGGAGAAGGCGGAAGAGAGGAGGGGTGATTTGGCCAGGCTCAAAGGAGAGCCATTCAGGGAGAATATTGGTGCGCCGGCCAGCCCTGGGGGGGGGGATCCAGGGCAGCCCACCGCGCTCAGGTCCAAGGGCCGGGGGCTGAGGGGTGACAGCGGCACCGCGGCACTCAAACCCCGCAGGGCATGGCCTCCCAGGAGGGCCCCAGGCCCCGGGATAATGATGTGAGCGCCACTCACGTAGGGCAGCTCCACCTCTTTGCTTGCCCCACCCACCACACCTCCACCCTTCGCCAGCACAGTGGCCGGCGGTGGCGATTCCGCTGCCACGAAGTGCCCGTGGGCCTTGATGTGCTTGCGTAGAGAGCTGGGGTCCGTGTAGCGTTTAAGACAGCCGGCCATCTTGCAGTAGTAGGGCTTGTCCACATAGTGGGTGCGCGTGTGTTTGAAGCGGTCGCTCGAATTGGAGTAGCGCTTGTTGCAGCCCTCATATGGGCAGATGTAGGGCTTCTCTCCTGGGAGGGGGAGCAAGTGAAATTTACTGATCTTAGACTCAGTATGGGTATTGAGGCCAGCTCCAGTGTATGCTAATATGTGTGGACCCCTTTAAATGGAAGAGTGTGCGCGTGTGTGTGTGAGTCTCTCCCACTGACCCGTGTGCGAGCGGTTATGGATCTTAAGGTTCTCCAGGCGTGAGAAGCTCTTGTTGCAGGTGGGGCAACGGTGGGGCTTCTCGTTGGTGTGGGTACGGATGTGAATTAACATCTTGTACCTGCGGTACACAGTGGGAAATGACCATGAGGCATTTGCATATTGCTCAACTCGTCTCTCTCTCTCTCCTTCTCTCCCCCCACCTCGCTCACCCACCTGGCATTGAAGCCACGCCCCTTACGAGCACATCCCTCCCAGTGGCAGCAGTAGCCGGAGTCCTTCTCGGGTTTGACATGGAAGTCATTCACGTGGTCCACCAGGTCTTGCAGGGAGCTGAAGAAAAGGTGACACTACAGAGGTAGAGTGGATAAGTTAGCACAACCTATGACCTTTATGAGAATTACACAATTTCAACTAGTTAATGAATGGTTCAAAGTGATTTAGCTTCAAGAGCATCTAGTTTTAGTATGACTTCTACGAAAACATTCCACCAGACCAGCGGAGGAAATAAAAAGGCGATGGTAAGAGATCTGCTTTTGCTTCTTTTCTGTTGCCTTGACAGACGAGTTATAGCTGTGTGGGTTCCTCTGCACTTCCTCACATAGCTGCTCATGGTGAATACTATCTTCTACTCCTTCTTCCTCAACATTTCTGCTTTTAAATTGGGCACTGTCATCTACTAGACAATCTCAGCAGTGCATTAATCTATTCCTTGCATATGTGCAGATGACGTGCACCGTGCACACAGACACCCCTGGTGATGAAGTTTATGACATGTGCGGAAAACTTAAGTATGAATTAGCTTTAAGGATCAAACATCTCTGATATCTTACTTTTCTCCAGCGACAGGCCAGCTGCTCATCTGCTGAGAGGTCAGAAGAGGCCTGCTTCTCCTTCTGTTGGCCAATGAACATGGAGGATTGCAAGTGAAGCCCTCCCCCTGAGCCAATAGGCAGGAAAAACTGGTACGCCTGTGAAGATGCTGCGCCCTCCAGGTACCGGATGTGGCTGGAATCCTGTAAAACAACCAAAAATGTAAGACTGACAAAAGGAAGGACAAATGGTTGAGAGACAAGAGCCACAGGGAAGGAGTTTATCATCTTATATTACATAATTTAATCTCCTACCAAACACATTTATTTAGAGCCGTGGTTCTCAACCCAGTCTTCAGGGACCCCATCCAGTCCACATTTTTGTTCTAGTCCACCACCTGCACATCTAAGCCAGGTAATCAAGCACACTATCAGCAAATGACAAGTAAGTTTAGGTATGTAGGTGGTGGAACATAACAAAAATGTGGACTGGCTGGGGTCCCTGAGGACTGGGTTGAGAACCACTGATTTAGAGTAACCTTTAGACAGGTGGGATTTCAGTTACTTTCCTTGAGTCCAGTTCCTGTCAGGACCTGTACTCAGGACTTGTACCTGCACAATTCACAACAGGCGTCCTTTTAGGACTGAACCGTGCTCATATTAGGTGTAATTTCACACTCGGGAGGCAGGAGGTGGATGAGTTCTGGGAGGAGTCCATGGAGCATAGCTTTTAGGTGACACAGAGTCCTGAAAATCTTCTCTGATTGGCGGAGCCACCCAGGCACGCCTTGGATGCAGGCGGCACTGCCATAACAAAAGGCTGTCTGCCGCAGGGAATAATTAGAAGATTGGCGCTGACCAGGAGCGATGTGGCTACAGCAAGGCAGGAATGACGGGCGGACAAAGGCAGCCACACAGAGGCAGCCTGGGTCGCGGTGCCCAAAGGAAAGGAGGCAGGCAGTGGTACAACGGCATTGGAGGCAGACTGGGAGTCAATTCCGTTTAATCGCACTTTTAACCACGGAAATGGAGAGAGCCAGTGATTAAGTGACAGCCAGACGGGTGTCTGTAAACCACCTGGAGAGGCCTGAAACGCCCACGTGGGACATGGGGTGAACCCACGGGAACCCAAGGGGCACCCATCCTGTTTCCAGGGACATTTCTGCAGCCGTCCCATTATCTATTCATGGGGCTGGGGTCTGCAACATGAAAGCAGGAGCCACGAGCTGGAATTCAATTGGGGGGAATCGGGTTAGACGACATGAGGTCTGTGTGGCTGCACTCAGCGCCAAATCGGATTTAGCTCACAGCCCCGTCTGGGGGTGGGGGGCACACAGAGCAGGCTTGTTCACTGGGACACAGGGGGCATTTTATGAAACAAACCCCCCCCCCCCCACCCAAAGCAACCCTCAAAAAGGGCAGGGTGGGGTCATGGGGGGTGTTACTGTGCAGTATCTTTGTGTACATAACCAGTGTTCAGCACGCAGCATGCCTGGAAATAAGACCGTCAGCGTGGCGACTGCTTAAAATCTAGGGTGCCCTTTGATTGGTCGTACGTGGGTGTGGGGGAAACAAACAGATGCTCGGTGGTCCTTCAGGTGTCCTTCAGGTGTGTGAGTTGTGACGTGCGACCTCCATGCCCACTATGGCCCACCCCATACTGACCCCCAAGAAGAGTGAGCCGGAGCCGTTCCCATCGCACTGCTCCTGGGGTGAGGGGGCATTGTGGGAGGAGGGTGACAGGCTCAGGTCCACAGCTGGGGGGGTCCGGGCCTCTGGCTTCTCCTGAGGGATCGCGGGCACACCTGGGAGCGGAAGTGAGGAGGTCACCCACCCACAGTACCATCAGAAGGGGGCTCATCTACTCATCTGTATGGATTCTCGAGTCGTACTCTGGTCACGTGACTCTAACAGGACTTGATCACATGTCCGCATCTGAATCACCATACTACACACTGTCCAAAGCAGGCTGAAGCAGGCAAAAGCATGTTAAGTGTCTGCTGCTAAATTTCAAAGCATCTTACATGTACTTTATATGTTTTATAGATGCTTTTGAGTATTAGAAATGGTGGTAACAGACCACTGAGGAAAAGGGAAATGGGTGTTACCAGTGAGGATGTTTTTGGGGAGGGGGGATCTCACCTGTGTGGGGGGAGGCTGGAGATGCAGGAACGATGACTGCTGTTCCATCGTCAGACATGCGCAGCTGCCGAGCACGCTTGGCATGGAGCAGGGAGGTGGCGAGGGCAGGTGGGGTCCTGGCTGGCCGATCCCGCCCGTTAACCCGCCCCCGCGGGAGTTTTAGGTCCAGCGGCTCATCCAGAGAAAGCATGGCCACCCAACTCCACCCACCTGGATGCCAAGCAGGATAAGGGGTCATCAAACAGGCAGCCAATCATAACAGATGACAGTCACACATGTATAAGGGAAGAGGAAAGAGTGACTGAACAATACAGGGGGCAATTTCAGAACATAATAGGAGGATTTACAGTCTCCATAAGAGGAACTGGGTTAGCAGTAAAAGGTGACATCAAGTTGAACAGCGGTAGCCAAGACAATTTTCACTTCTCGATATAAATGAGTGTAGCAGTGAAAGTCATTGCATTCATCTGCAGCATTCTGCCAATCTCAGCAGTGGGAGGTAGGAGAGAAGCCTTCACGCCTGGAGCCCTCAGAAAGTGGCATTAATTACACAGCTTTAAAAGTGAAAAGCCTCAATTCTCTTCTGCTGGTGGCAAGGCAAATGTCATGCACACACAAACACACACATGCTGCTGGCTTATCCCTGAGTCCCCCCTCCCCACGGTGACCTTTGCTCACACACTCACTTGCAAGAATGTCTGCAATTTGAACCAGATGAGACAATGCCCCTCCCATTAGCCTCTGCCCCCCCTCCCCCCCAGCTCTGCTGCCCTAACATTGCACAAGCCCACATTAACCCCTTCACCCAAACGCTCAGGTGCTCCAAGTTCACTGGGACCCAAACGGTTAAAAAGAGGAGCCCTTCATCAAGGCTACATCATGGCCACACAGATGTCCACAAACATGCACACACATGCTAGCCGGCATGTCTTCTTCCCCACATGCGTGTGGATGGACGTACAAAAACACACATGACCGTACCCTGGCACATCCTGCAATTCGCACACAGACTAGCGTGCTCTGAAATCTCTCACTCTCACACACGCAAACACAACCTGGCTTGTGTCAGCAGGTGGGGGTGGGTCACCCAGTCTGCCCACCTCCGCAAACCTGCCCATGTGATCCGTGGCATGGGTCCCTTAAGGCTGTCATGCAGAAGTGCCGGGCTGTATCGTTTCGGTTAAAAATAAGCCCTTAAGAATGACAGTAACACCTATTTACCAAGGTGAGTCGAGAGCAGTAACACTACATGAAGTCCTCTACATAAGCACCATACCACAGTCTGCAAAGCAGGGGGTGCTACACATTGAAACAGTGACCTCTCGAGGGTTGTGTCCACAGGGCTGGGGGGACCATAGCATGGTGACACAAACTTCAGGTATATTTTCAGCCATTTTGCAGTGCTCAGTACCACACTGTTTCTGTGCTCGGAATGAGGCCGTGTGACTGTCGGTTGCATCAAGACCCTCTAGCTGCGAAGGAACTGAGTATCTGTGAATGGTGGCGGTGCTATTTGGTGCAGGCTGAGAGGTGACAACACACAGCTCTGCTATCTGTATGGATGGGGGCCACCGTGCAGTCCTTCCCAAGTCCTTAACGCCTAACCAGGCTCGTACTAAGAGGAAGCCTCTCGTTCATGTCCGACGGGATTCTCCTCTGAGCCGCACTGCGTTTTGCCGGAGAGCCTCATCGCTGTGGTTAATCAGCAACCCTCGAACCCACAGTAGCCTGGCCTTGCCTCAGGGACTGTACCTTTCTTTTTGGAGGGGGGTCATGCCAGCACTTTGGAATGTTTACATATATTAAGCTTCATGGGGGATGCAAGATAATCATCCCGAGATCAGGTAGGAATTTGGTTAATGATTCGCCTCTTAGCAGTTGGATTCGCATTCTTCATTTTCGAAAAACAACTCCTTAAAAGCTGCTACCCGGCACTCCTGCACTGTGCCCCCATCTAGAGGCACTTCAGAGTAGACTGACATCTCTGCTATTAAAACCAGGAGACACCTGTAGGCACCAACTATAATGAAGCTCTTTCCCTTGTCAATCGCCATGTGCCCCTTCTTTCAGTAGTGACTCAACAGTGGTACAGCTCTGCAAGTTAGGAAACCTAGTGGAATGTTACACCATCCTGAGGAGGGAGGGGGCTCTGAAGATCTTTGGTTTATTTTCTTGAAATGGATGAAATGGATGGTAAACTATGCAGACAGCTGAAACACATAAGAACATAATTTGGGAATAGCAGCCATGAGCCATGACAGGCCCACAACGAGACGCTGTATTGTGGCGACGTATTTTCCAATAAATCCCTAATCATCTTGGGAAGCGCTGCCTAGAGGTTTTTTAATGAACCGCTCACATAATGCGAGTCTCACACACGCACACACCAGCTCACGGTCGACAAGACCGCCATTGCGCCACCCAATCACCATCCGGGGCTGAAGCCTTAACACTGTGATCTGCTGTGTTACGGACTCAGGGCGGACCTTAACCAGCATTAACAGCGGAGGCCAAGACGTCTCCCCCACTTCGAGCCCACCGTCTGCCATTCCCTGGCAGCCTCTCACTCCCGTGGCCTCTCTCCAGCATCCCTCCTCTCTCTTTCTTTTTTCTTTCCCCCAACCAACCATGATTTTCCGTCACTCCATACTCCCCTCCTCTGTCCTTTCCCTTGGCTCATCCAAAAACAGAAGGTGTGGGACAAATCAAGCCTGAGACGGGGAACGATGGGCAGTCGTTCACAACGTGCCGCGTGGCACATGTGACCTGAACCCGGGGCAGGTTCTGCCAAAGACCGGCCACTCCTACTCCTGGCTCTTCTGTGAAAGTGAACTCCTGGGCCGGGGTTACAGGCAGTCCTGGAGGCCCCGTGCGGTCCTCCCTCACCCGGCAGTGGGGTCAGGGTGTCTTTGAAAGGCAGCTTTGTATGCTCCCCCAACCCCCACCGTGCCTCCAGCAGAGTAAACACAGGCAGCAGCAGCTTGGTAGGGGTGGGGGGCCCATGGGGGGGGGCCTCAGTAGAACTGCTGTGGCCTGGACTGTTACTCAGCCCAGTATCAGCAGTCCTGCATTGGCTCTGATCTGCTTATAGAGGTCAACACAGTACTCACTGCCTATGGGACAAAGTTGGGGGATTAGGTCAGCGGGGAAATCTCTGTGAGGCTGGTGTAAGGTGTGTGTGAGAGCAGTGAGTGGTCCATGTGAGGTCCCTGTGAGGCTAATGTAAAGTCTGTGTTAGAGTAGCCTGTGGTCTGTATCGGATCTGTGCGCAGTCTCTATAAAATCTGTGTGATCCAACGTTCTTCATGTGAGATCAGTGTAAAGCTAGTATGGGGCTCTTGTAAGTCTAACGTAAGGTGTGTCTGAGAGCAGTGAGTGATCTGTGTGCAGTCCATGTGAGGCAAGTGCAAAGCCAATGTGAGGATCATCTCAGTCATCTCATGGGTTGGCTGTGACCATTCATGTTTCCAGGCTAGGCTAACATTACATGTTTAGCCCTCAAGCCACACCCACCTAGGGGGGCACATCCCACAATTTGAGAACCACTGGTCTAATGTAAGGTCCTTATGAGGTCTACAGGAGGTCTGTGTGAGGTCCTCAGCTGAAGAAACAGCTTGCCTGGATTTCAACAGCATTCCCCACAACTAAGCATTTTGCTTGTGTGTTTCTCAGCCTGAAGTAAGTGTGTGTGTGTGTGTGTGTGTGTGTGTGTGTGTGTGTGTGTGTGTGTGTGTGCGGGCGTTTGTGTGCCTGCTTATGCACACAAGCACCCTTGCCGCATTGTAACTGAATATCGTGGCTGATCTAGCCTGGGGGCCTTTTTCAGCAGGACAGCAGTTGCTCTGGGACCCCTTCAATCCCCCACAATCCTCCACTAATCCGCCCCCCACAAACTGAGCTTGGGCTCCCGTCCCGCTAGGCATGGGGGGTCTCCAGCATCCCAATCTTGGCTGCAGAACTGAAGCAGATTTATTTCCCTGTGTGTTTTAATTCCAGGGTCTGTGTTCTCCACTCCCATAGTTACTGTGGGCCTTCCTTATGGGGGCTCCTGGTGCTGGGGGTGCCTCTGACCTTCAGGCTGAATGAGTACAGGCCTCGAGATTCTCGATTGGCAGTCAGTAACGATGCACTTCCTGAGGCCGGGTTGGGTCTATCTAACAGTTCGGTGAATAAGCAGAATAGCAGCATCATAACCCAGGCCAGGGACGCTTTGCATCTTGAGTTGCTGCAGACTTTCAGTCCCGGCTCTCCATGCAACTTTGATAAGGTATCCCCTGACTGAAGCTGAGATCCAGTAACACCACATGCAGCACCCCCACCGAATGTCATGCCCTGGGCTGTCAGATGCAATAGCCCCCCCACTGCCTTAGGTTAACCGACCGGGTGCGTGAGCTGGGCTCGCAGGTGGAGGCTCCATGCCCTGTGAGTCAGCGCATGACCTCTGACCTCTGACCTCACATACCAAAGGGGATTTTCCTGTGCTTGCACAGGTTTCTATAGTGGTGACCCCCCCGAATGGGGTCAGAGCCTAAAAACCTGAGTCATGTGCGCACTGTAATAAACCCAGCCTCCAGCATGCACACCCTGCAATGCCCCCAAAGGCGTCAGTATTTGGGGCAAATCGTCCTGCAGTAAAGGCTGAAGCGAGCTGCCGTCCTACATTGCTGAGCACATGACTAATACCAAGTCATTCTGTTTGTTTTGACAGGGGGGCGCTACCTCCATCTCTGTCTCACTCTCTCTTTCTTTTGCAAGCACGAATGACGCACTATCCTCTGGCCCCAAAGCTCCAGTTGGGGAAGGCGGAGCTGGTGGTGGCGGTGGGGGTGCTGGTAGTTCTCCGGCAGGAATTTCCGGAGGGTTAGCCACACATTTGCTGCTTCTCATTGGAGGAACACCCAGTCTGGCTGCCGGTTGCTGCTGAGAGGCTGCCTGGGAATATGCACGTCCCGGTGAAGTGTTGGGGAGGAGGAAGGTGGGGAGGGGGCCCTCCCCTGAGCTGTTATCATTTCATCATGCCGATTCTGTCTTTCAGGACAACTTGCAGTGATGTGACACCTATAAAGTGATTCACTGTCCATTTGGAACATCTTAAAACCTCCTGTAGCTGTGTAGCCCATAACAGCCCACTTGATGGACAACCCAGCAAACAGGGAACGTTACAGATATGTTACAGGAACGTTAAGAACGTAACGAGAATGTTACTAGACGTTGTAGGAACGTTCCCTGTTTGCTGGGAAGTTGGTGTCCTGTAATTACGTCAGTGCACACGTGTGTCCATTCACCATGTCTGGCTACACCTTGGCTGTGCATTTGGACCAAAGAAGCAGGAAGAACCATGAGCGCCAAAGTGTTTAAGAGACACACAACACTTTCTCTCACTTCCCTCCATTTTTGAGGTTCTTTCCTCCGTTGACCCCCCCCTCCCCCCGGAGCAGGCACACACACAAAAACAGAGGCACATGTAGTGCCAAACCGCAGTTCCAGTACACGCCCTTCTGAGCACCGCCCCGTTGCCGTTTCACACACTCCCTGAGTGGTGGGGTTTTTCCTACCCTTGTCCACCTCAGCCAGCTGCCTTTTCAGACAGGAAACCTCAGTTTCCACTCCTCCTCCTTGGGGCCCCTCTCTCTCTTTTTTGTCTTCCTCACCCTCCTCTTCTGAACTCGTTCCCCTGTCCCTACTCCCCTGCTTCCGTCCCTCACCTTCTCCATCCTTCCCAACGTCTCATCCTCTCCTTTCCTCCCTACTTTTCATTTGGTCTAAGTCTAAAACATCGCACACCCCTTACCCCCATCCTCCACCTACCCCCATTAAAAACATCCCGGCCCCCGGGAGTCATTACGTAACAGAGCAGCAGGGGAATTGAGGAATGCAGGGGAAGCTGACAGCCGACCTCAGAGACCCTTGGAGGCCCAGAGCCGGGCAGGTAGAGGCGGGCAGGGAGCCACTCTGACTGACTGTGGACAGGACTGCACATGCCCACGGGAGAACACCTGTCAGTCTTGAGGATGGGGCTGCCGGCTGGTGTAGCTGAAACAGGAAGCCTTTCACCTAGCCTGCCAATGGCCCCCAGCCAAAGCTCTCAGACAGTGAAGAATTCCAGACGGGGCTGGGGTGGCTGGGGGGAGGGAGTGGGTCGGGAGGCCAATCTGCTGTTTGGTTGTAGAAATGGGAACAGTACCTGGGACAGAGGGCTGGAGCCCCGGGTGGGGAGGGGGGCACAATGCTGACAGAAATGTACATGTTTGAACGAGAAACCAGTCAGTGGACCTTTCAGAAGTGGTTGGAGCCAGCCTGTTTTCCCATCCGTGCAGCACCCAGCACCCAACTTCCTGAGTTACACTCCACGCCTGTCCTCACGTGTACTGAACCATCAAGTGGGTCTCCCACTGACTCTGGACCAGGAGTGACACATTAACGGTGTCTGGGTCATTGATTAACCTTTGGCTAATGCCATGCCTGCAACGTACACCTGGTTCAACGGCCTTTTCCTCTGCTCTTGATGCATGGTAATGCATTTCGGTCTGTCTGAAGTTTCCGTACATCCTGCACGTTTGGCCTCACTAACGCGCTGCCCTGTGTTTTGCACTTGTAAATTATTGTGAACCACTCTTTCTGTCACTTGTCTATACGTTGCACCGTGATCCTGGGGGACCATTATCTCATGCAAAATATACGTGTACATGAATGGTATGACAATAACGTCCACTTGATTTGACATGATTTGACGGGATGGACATCCTGGTAACACTCTCTCTCTGCCAGGTGTCAGTCACACCGCTCGTGCAGATGGGATTGGGCACCTTCATCCAAAAGTATTACCTCTGCACTCCTCTCAGTGAAAACCGCTACTGACGAGTGCCTGAGTAGCAACACGTTGAAGGAGGTTCTGTACGTTTTAAGTACGATTTCGCTCACTGCCATTCGGTAACCTCACCGATGCCACCACAATGGCTGATGGCAGGAGGGGGGTGCACCCAAAGCTGCATCCCGTTAGCAAACTGGATGTTTAGCTAGCAATAGTAGCGAGTGAGGCCCCTGTCACACTGACAAACATCTACCCTGAAAACTAGCACACTTAACCACATGCTCCCCATCGCCCTGAAATTATCATCTGCGTATGAATTTATTATGACTCCCACTCGTTTTCTGACGGACGCCGATCTCGCCGTCTTTCTTCCGCTGACATCCTCTTCCCGTGCAGCCGCTTCCCCGCCAACTGCGCCAAAGCGCGAGCGTTCCAGGCGAACAGGATGCCGCTTCCCGCCTCCCTCACTCTCGCTCTCTTTCCTCTCCCTCTCTCCCTTTCTCTCTCGGCCCACTCGCACAGCATCCCCCCCCGGGCGGTGATGCAATCCGCCGTCTCCCGCTTGCAATCACAGGGCTTGGAGTGGGCTGGAGAAGCAGGTGCACCTCCCAGACACAGCGGGGGCGGGGCGGGGGGGGTGAAGTGACAGAGAAAGAGAAGAGGAAAGAACGGAGGGTAGATTGACAGGAAAGGGGCGGTGGGGGACTCACTGGTGATGGTTTCTGAGGGGGTGTGCTAACATCCTCAACTGCTCAGTGACTTTCGTTACTTTGGTGGCCTCCCTTCTGTTCGATGCTGTGACATGACAGCAGCGGTACCGTATGGACTCGTTCTGACCTGGGGGAGTTCAGATCCATCACCTCTGTGTGAGTCACATCGGATGTGAGTCACGGCGAATGAGATCTCTGGCCAAAGAGCGTAGGTCTCAGGGATGCCTCCCGCCATCCGGCTCATCCGGAACCGACGCCAGGGTTGTGGTTTCATGCCTGACCACAGTGAAACTTCGGCGGACCGGCATGGCGGACTGAGTCACTGCTCAGATGGCAAGGACGAAACCATTGGTGTGATGTCAGAGCATTAAACGAGCCACTCTGACATGCTGTGGACGGGGTCCGGTCCTCCCATCAGGACCCTCCTGTTACACGGTTCCTGCCTCAATTTCACACTAAGCTCACTCAAAGGGCATTCAGACATTCTGTGAGTGAAAAATCCAAATACAGACGGGACTAGATAGAGCCCCACAGCACAGGGAACATTGTCACATGCAGTATCACTCCCACAGAAAGGTGAGGAATCAAAACTCCTTCACCAAGACAACCTTCAGCATCACAGCGTTATAAAACTGCCAGATGAAATCCGAGGAGGAGCCTGTCAACCAGGACCTTGACCTAAACTGCTGCATATGCAGGTGTCTGAATGGGTAAAAACTGTCTGAATTGGGTGCAACACCAGCTAAGACGTTACATCATGCACATCTATATAAAAAGGCTGAAGACTCTGGTTCTTTAAATGGGTTTTCAGGTCCCATCTAGTCTGGTTCAGTCCAGTCTTAGCACAGCTCTTTTACTGGGTTTCAGGTCCCGTCTATTCTGGTTCGGTCCAGTCTTAGCACAGCTCCATTAATGGGTTTGAGGTCCCATCTATTCTGGTTCGGTCCAGTCTTAGCACAGCTCTTTTACTGGGTTTCAGGTCCCGTCTATTCTGGTTCGGTCCAGTCTTAGCACAGCTCCATTAATGGTTTTCAGGTCCCACCTATTCTGCTTCGGTCCAGTCTTAGCACAGCTCCATTAATGGGTTTGAGGTCCCATCTATTCTGGTTCGGTCCAGTCTTAGCACAGCTCTTTTACTGGGTTTCAGGTCCCGTCTATTCTGGTTCAGTCCAGTCTTAGCACAACTCTGTTAATGGGTTTTCAGGTCCCATCTATTCTGGTTCGGTCCA
>JAACJT020000037.1:8153181-8164601 GCA_009936485.2 Gymnarchus niloticus
CGGGCGGGGGGGGGGGGGGGGGGGGGGGTGGGGGGGGGGGGGGGGGAGGGGGGCGGGGGGGCGGGGGGGGGGGGGGGGGGGGGGGGGGGGGGGGGGGGGGCGCACTGGCTTTTCCCTCCCTCCAAACACCTCCTCCATCTTCTTGCCACTGTAACACCTGGTAAGGACCCTTTTGCACAGCTGTAATCTGCTCTTATAACATCAAGCCAGGCTGTTTAACGCATCGAACCAGACAGCCTCACTGCAAGGTTTCCTGAGCCCACAGGACATTGTGGTAAAGTTAGTCACCACTACATGTGCAAGTCTCTGTGTAACTATGGTGGCTACAATGTCAAACACTAGTGGCTAGAGAAATCGTCTAAATCGGTGATAGGGAAATTCTGCTGAGAGTATTTGACGTAATGCAATTAGAACATGAAATCAAGCCGAACATTAACGAGGGACCTTAGCAAACTGAGTCAGACTAGAACAGGAGTTAAAAACCACAGGGGTCTGAAAAGCAGCAGAACTGTTGAAGAGTTAAAGTCCAAGTGGTCGGGCTGCAAAGGAGTGGTGAGTTTGTCTGAGTAACTAAAGCCATCCCCATTGCTTTTGCCCAAAATGCTGAAGAAGACTTCCAGTAACTGTTCAGCCAGACACTGTCAACTCAGTCCCCCACTAACTGCTCACCACGTAAGAGTGTATTTTAGTCAGGTGTTATATAACATGGGAAAAGACCCCAAGTAAAAGCACCCTCTTTGTACAATAAAATCTCACATTTTTCCCGGACATTCTGAAGCATACCGCTAAAGGAGCTAGACTATAAACTGTCTCACTTAACTCACGAGTCGGTCCTGATCCGCTCAGCTGTTGTTTTTAATTCGGGTTCGCCATAAGCTGTGGAGTATGTCAACGTAACCAAGGCGCTACCCGTCCACATCTTCATCTTTTTATCTTATTTTACGTCACCAAAACTTCAGCATTTATAATGACTAAGTACGTGGTGAATGGAAAAAAAAAAAAGAAAGAATTCCTGTATATTAACAGCTTGTTTTACAAAATAACGCTTTTAAAGTTAAATGAACCAAACGGCTGCAGTGTGTCCATTTACATTTACGTCGTGCATTTCGGAACCCCGTGGAGAAGAATCAACCTGCCACTGCGAGAAGTAAGATGACAGCCCGACAAAATGAACACAAGCAATCATTTTTAATACGAGAACTTGATCACCGGCAGAGGCCACACTGAGACGGGATCCGAACCCGGTGACAGCCGGTGACACTGGCCACGCATGTCCCACCGGAGCACGGCCGGGTCACAGCCCGGGGAGCTCGCTTCAGGACTTGGCTAAATTAGGTCAGGAGACCGCGACCGTCTCCCATTTCCGCATCAGACGTGGATACACTGGAGCAAGCATAGCAAGCACTGTGGAGCGTACAGTATATTATATATTTGGCACACAGGCGTTGGTGTGTGTGTGTGTGTAGACACGCACAGACTCACCACTAACGCCCGTGTGTCACGCAGCACGGTAGTGTAAATTATATGGAAGTCCCGTAGACGAGATTACCTTCGGACAAAGCCACCGAACGAGGGTTTCTTCTACTTCTGCGCCCTTTTTGGGGAAGTTCCCGTTCAGCCTTGCCCGGGATTCCCACTTGTCGTAGAGAAGAAGCTCCTCGGTTTTGTCGTGCAGGCGCAGGTTCGAGGATCAACGCGCTGATACTGATGCCTTAAATTAGGTGTTGACTGAGGCAGGCGACCGCACAGCCATTGTCGCTATAACATCTAATGTCGTACTTTGGTAAATAAAGTAGGAAAGTAGAAGATGAATACTAGAATAAAGCGCCGCGTCGCTTTCCCCTGTCGAAGAACAAGACTTAAATTAATTGTTGTCAGTTCCAAGAGAATGAGATGGTTCTCTTGCTCCAGAACCCCGTTCGAGGTGTACAGTGTCGCTAGTTTTGACACAGTTACTGATTTACAGTATCAAAACCGCTGGTTGTTATATGAAAGTTGCTCGGCAATTTCGTCTCGGGTTCACGGCGCATCGCTTATTTGCAACGCTGGTCAAGTGGGGCTTGGCGAGAGGTGGTCGTCTCCGCAGGCTGAGGGGCGTGCTGAGCGATATAGAGAGTGGAGGTGTCGAAGGGAGACTCCCCCCCCACACCTCCCCCCCTTTGCCTTGGCCTCGTATCCAGATGCAGACCCGTTCCGATGCGGGTATCCTTCCGAGCCACTCTCCCTCTCTCGCCTCCGCCGTAAGGAGACGCGAATGGTACGGTGGTCTCCCCACGGCCGTCTGAACGCAGACAGCGGCCGGACCCGAGGCAGCCCCTGTCTCCCTCTCCTGGCCCCAGCACTGCCAGCTCAGCGCATGCCTGCTGCTCCGCCCCTCCGCCATGGGCAGTTCTCGGCTCTCCGGAGGTCTCCCCACCCTGCTTCTCCATGCCGTGCTCCGGTTCTTACACCGTTTACGCCCTCATTGCGAGATTCCCTTTCTTTTCTTTTTTTTGTCATAACGTAAACAGCCCATGTCATAAACTTATTTTCCTATCTGCGTTTTCTATTTACTTACATTTATCTTTCTAGTAAACAGAAAGGTGTATTACAGAATTATAAAGGAAAGTGTTTACTTTTTCCTCCCCTGACATTCAGCTCCCAAACGTTAACCCTTCACGTCGTCTGTGTGTGTTGGGTGGTTTGTAAGCTCAGACAAACACGTTACCGTTTTCGAAGTGTGTCAATATTTCGTGGCCAAAATGATCTGTTAACCGAAGACTTATCGATGCAGGTGAGTTACTGATTCACTGGGAAGAGCCTTAAACGCGCAGACGGATGGAAAACAAGAGCATTTGCTTTGTGAATCCTATCACTATTTGACATCTCATATTTCTCTCATGGTCGGTGTAACGAACTTTTTAACGTTTGGCTGCAACTCAAATCTACAGCTATTTGTTAAAAAATTAAAATCCCGAAACAAAAGCAAACGAATTTCATTACACAGTTCAACGTTGACAAATCTTAAAAGATGGGAGCAGTAACAATAACTTAAGTTTTTTAACCGTATTAAACGCGCTAAGATTACTGAACTTAAATCTTTATTATGTATTAACCATATGTACAATTTACAGTTCTATAGATGACGGTGTTAGGGATAAGTCTGAAAAGTCTAATGTGAACAGAAGTAACTAGATCACTTTCACTTTTTCCGGGAAATCCGGGATAAACAGCAACGCTGGCTTATCCTGGTCATGGTCGCGGGGGGGCCTGGTGTCTATATCCCAAGGAACACAGGGTGCAAGGCTGGGGTTCATATTAAATAATTGGACGTACAAAAATTTAAGCAGTTAACTGAACAATTCCATCGCCAGGGCAGCATGGTGCCTCACACCTCCAAGGTTGAGGGTTTGAATCTTACCGTTGTTCTGTGTGGGGAATTTGCATATTTTCTCTTGGTATAGTTCCTCTCACAATACAAGACCATGCAGTTAGGATTACTGGTATCTTAAAATCAAACATGCATTTGCCTAGTGAAGGACTGGCATTCCATCCAGGGCAGACATCTTTGGCTGGTTAGCAACATCATTTGACCACCAGATGACAAAGCATTAGCAACACTGGTCTCAGGCCCTAACAATATGGATTTTGGTCGAAGAGTTATTTTGGTTTTTATTGTTTAACACATACATGCATTAATCAGTGCAGGTAGATTGACGGTTAAGGACACAGACTTATACCTGAAAGTTACTGGTATAATTTCCATCGGGGATTTGCTGCTGTACCCTTGAGAAAATTATTCAACTTGAATTGCTTCTGTAAGTGTCCTGGTGAAGCACTGGTGAGAACAGTAGCTCATTTGACTGAAAGATGTCAACTAAAACATCAGTATCTCATTGCATCAGATCAATGATACATTAAAGTAGAAGAGTCCTCCCCCTTAATGGGGAAGAATATTGTTTCTGTAGACAAAAGCAGTTATGTAGTGTTTATCCTACTGACATAGACGGTAAAACAGTAGTACACTTGTGTGACATTCTTTCTGTGCATTGCATCCACAATCTAGAGCTAACACCCTGCATCCTTCATTTCTCTGAGAAATAAGCTCTGAAGCAGTTCTCACCTGATAACTTATTTGAAATACACACTAGCTTGTTCAGGGGGAATACTGTATTTTATCTCAGTACGCCATGAGAGGCCATCATGCAAAGTTCCAAATGCAGTCAATCCTCATAGGAAAAATTGTGATACAGGCAAAGTGTGTTTCCCTGCTGGCCCTGCCATGTAGATAATGTCTGAATAAATGAAGGCAAAGCAGAGGCCAACAGAAGTGTTGTCAACAAGGGTGTGGGGGGAGATGGACTGGTATGAACATGCTAGATATAGAAAGGCACTTGGTGTGTCTACAGATGAGCAGTGCTACGCTGCAGAAGTACTGTGAAATTATATGTGCGACTTGGATTCACCAAATCCCCACATCCTTAACAGTCACACCCTGCAAGAAATCCCCCTAGCCTGCTGAGCCAAGGACTTGACCTAATGGGAACCAGTCAACCTCCTAAAACATTTGCACAGAACAATGTTTTGTTTAGAGATGACGGGGAGACAAAATTACATCTGTGGGTTTGCGGCAAAGTCGACACTGAGGTTCCCAGCTTAGGTGAACTGCACGTTGCTCTCATCCCTTTAAATATCCCTAAGACATTCAGCCTAGATTTAAGTGTTCATTTTGTCCATGCAAATAGAACCTGCTAGGTAATGGGTTTAGCCTGACCCATGAGCTGTATACTCCACCACCTGAACAAAACCTGAATTCCTGATTGTACTTAGCCAGATTTGTTAACTCGAGATTAGTCAAATTGAGAAATCCTGAAGTCGGGTTTTCAGTTTTCTCCAATCGAAATTCAGGTTTAACTATGGTGCAGGAAGCAATATGCAATCGTGGTATAATTTTATATTATGTTAATGCATTGTTTTACGTTTAGATTGTTTTCTTGTTACATTGCGTAAAAAGTAACTAAAAGTAACTCGCCCGCTTTTAATTGATTATCCACTTTATTTGTTGTTCACTTTTTATTCAGTAGAAACCTTTAATGCATTCTTTGTCTTCAACCGGAAAGAAAACGTAATCACTTTGTTGTATTATGTATTTACATTATAAATATCGTACGTATCACGAAGCAGGGCAGACAAGTGGGGTGTATCAAATAGGGAGTTTAGTGCCTTGGCGAGTTTTCCTGAGGAATGGTTCCGAGTTTTAGGCACTACAAATCGTAGTTCCTTTTATCTCCGATTGCGGGAGCTTGACTCTGGATACGTAAAACTCGCTTCGTAGTATACTATACCGGTACCAGCCATAAGAAGCCTCTTACAGAACTCTGAGACAGTCTGCGGCTCGCCCGCCTCGGCCCCCGTCGGGGAGCTGTCCTAGACACTAAGAACTCGGTTGAGGGGCTCCCCCACCCGCACGCCTCGCGTTTCTGCACACGGTATGCCGGAATGACGAGACGCCACCCATAACGAAACGTCTAACCGTATTTTTTTTACGCAATCATATGCTATTCTATGATTCTAGGAAAGTTATAAAACTGCAATGTATTAGTTATTATACGTATATTAGATTTGGGTGTGCACAATCAAATCTGCATGCATTGAAGTATCGACCCGCCGCAAAACAAGAGTAATACTATTCAGTTGTTGTTGTGACAACACAGATTCATGCATTTCCTGCTATTGTAAGCAAGAGATAATTAATGTTAGCGTAGTTTTAAAAAGCAACAGCCTAGGATTGTTCGAGTTCGTTGCTTATGTGTTCGTAGGCTTCCTAAAGCAGAAAACAGATCACGACCGTATACCCTGCATTTTGCACATTCTATAACTATTCTTTCCGGATTTGTTTTTCACTGCTCCCATTTTGTTACTGTTTATGTGCTACTTGTTCCGTTCGCTTCGGCAAGGCAGGAGTGGCGATTAGGTAACTCGGTGTCTTTCTCCTCCTACTTCCATATTCCCAAAATGGTGTACAAGTTCAGCTGTTTCAATGTCAGCCTCTCGCCGTCTCCACCCTCCACCCCCCGCTACCCCACCACCTCCCCGATGCGTCGCTGTTTTTGCAAGCCCTGCCAGCTCGTCAGCTGATCCCGCTGCTACACTTCATACTGGCGACTGTAGATCAGAGCTCGCGCCTTTGCACGGGCTTGCACCACGCTTCCATTCACATATCTGCTCACTGGCGCAGAAAAAGGAAACAGTCGACTGTAAACAGAGAGAAATGTGCTACCTTCCTGCGCAACCAGCAGTCAGTTCATTTAGATGGCCTGATGTAATCGTGATTAACGCAAGACAATGTGTGCTGCGTAACAGTAATAACTTATGCTACGTTGCGGCTGCAATTTTATAGCGACTTGCTATGGTCTGTAAATATCGTAGTAGAAGGCTGGATTTCAGCGGTCCTTTGTTTACATGCAATTCCTCATTCTGCGGAAGGAGGCTTTTTTTTTTCGTAGTGAGCTGCGTGATTCCAACCAGCTGTTTCCCGCCTTGAAAGACATCCGATCAGCTGCAAATACACACATACACGTACATGCGGAAAGGGAGAGAGAGGAGAGAGAGATCGAGCGGGAGGGAGGGAGACAGAGAGCGCCACACACACACCGAGGGAACCCCATCAGCTGGAAGTAGAGTAACATTACAACTCCGTGGACTTCATACATATGCACAGACAAGCAAAATTATAAAAATCTTTCTAAGTGAAAAACATTCACTTTATATACGCGGGCGTATTCTGGCGACTGAAAGGTAAAAAAAAAAAAAATAGATATTAAAAATTATAAAGGAGGAATCGAGGACTCAAAACTGGAGATAAAAGCATGGAGTATTTCATGGTACCAGCTCCGAAGGTGCCCTCATTGCAACATTTCAGAAAAACGGAGAAAGAGGTGATCGGGGGTCTTTGTAGGTGTGTATACGCATATTAATTGCATATTTACAAATGGGTGGTTTTCCTTTAATTAACTGTTATCCGTTTAGTGTCTGCAAAGCTAAGGCGGTGAGACAACATGCTTGATTTCATTTGTATGTTATTGTGTACCTGAAAGATATCCTGAGAGCGGGACAGTTACTGCTGTCGTTAAAATGGGATTATTTGTACAAATTACGCACTAGATCCTAAATTGTGAATTTGGGGGTGAATCATGTTGTTGCTACTTAGTCAATTTCTTTGTGAAATCGATACATTTTGTGTCTAGCAAACATAAACCACGTGGTTAAAGGCACTCCACGCTGCTGTTCTGTTTTAAGACCGGAGATTGCTGTTAATTTCTATTTCTGTATAAAGACAAATATATTGGTGTTTTTTTTCTTTTTACATTGTCGATTATACCGGGTTCGCCTTTTTAAAATTTTGGGGTGTTGCAGTACAGCTGCGTGTAGGCTGTGTGGTCCACAGTGTTAGTTACGCGGTGTGAGCGGGTTGAAGTTATTGTGGGTAGTGCGGCCATGCTTGTGGCGTGTGCTGAAGTAGTAAACGATCTGGCGTCGTCTTCCTCTGTATGCCACGATCGCATTTCCCTCCAAAATCCAATATGTATTAAAGGAAAATATTGACGAAATCGAAGCTCTCGTTAAAAATCGAGCGTGTACGGACCTCGAAGATCACATTTCACTACTTTGCACGCCGAAATGCACTGCGTCTATTATGTCCGTAGCTCTGCCATGCTACCGCATGGGCAGGCGTAGAGGAAGCAGTCGCATTGTTTTAATGGCGGAGCGCTCGACTGGGGTATTTTATTACATTGTAGGCGAGAGGTTGTCGAGTAAATCTTCAAAACGACTATATCTCGACTTTTCTTCGTTGACGGTCAGCACAGGAGGATGCTGTACGCCAACGGATAGAGAACTATTAAGTTGTCTTTTTAATAAAAAGGGGGTGTGTATAAACGAGCAGGCCCGTCAATGCGTCCGCAACCCCAGCTAGACAGTGAGGCGGGCGGGGCGGGAGGCCGTGGACAGCGTGCATTATGGGAAATGTCGTTCTTAGACCAGACCGACCACCCTGTGGTCTCGAGCTCGCGAACAGCTCATGCGCGAGGAAGTTCGTTTGCGTATTACTCCTGTTGTTTATGTGAGTGTATTTTGAGTGCTTGGTTATTATTTTCGGGGTTTTATGCTATTGAATTCCTCAGTAACACGTCTAAAGTGCTCATTAAAAGTTTGTACTTAATTTTAGGACGAACATTTATTCAAAATACAATACGACTTGAAGTTGTACGTCGCTGAAAGCAGACTCGAAGCGACATAACAGAAGTGTCGTTCAGACTGCAATTTAAAATTCTGTGAAATCTTCGGTTAAATCTTTTTGTCAGCTTTATGGCTCGTTGGAAGCAAATTTTAAAGTTTTTTTTTTCTTCCGCATTGTTGAATTACGCCAAAGTAACCGTTTATCTTGATAGTAGTAAAACCGTTTAAATGGTTTGCCTTGCTGCTAGCTGAACAGGATCCACATAAAAGTAACATGTTTGTTAGTGATTAATGCAGATCGGCACGGTTGTCCACTGATGTGTGCACTGTATCACACACTCAGTTTTGTATTTAAACATGCTTTCCAGACCTACACTGAAAATAACAACCAGGAGCATGGTGACAAAGAATGCAGACTTGTAGTGAGGTTGAAATCCTCAAAAGGGTTTAACATTTTATGTCACCTTGGTCAAGTGTCTCTAAAACAGCCAAGTATGAGCATAGTGTGATGTTCAGCAAAGGAATGACTCTGGATTTTTGCACTAGTCATGTCTTTAATTGGCTGGGATGTTCAATCTAGTGGAATTCTCTTTATTGATCCTGAACAAGGAACCTCCACGAGAAGTTTAAATAGTTAATGAAGTGGACACGCACACATGAGCTGACGGGTTGAGGTTTATCACTTGTATCCAATATCGGTATCTGAGTCGTCGTTTGAATTTTTTTGTCTAATGGGCAACACTGTGGCTCAGTGAGTAGCATTCTTGCCTCACACCTCTAGGATTTGTGAGTGGAGTTTGCACGTTCTTCCTGTGTCATGTGGGTTTTTTCCAGATTCCCTGGAGTTCTCCTGCAGTATGATTGTGCGAATGCCTGTGTGTGTGCCTTGTGATGGATTGGCATCCTGTCCCTAGCCTGGTGCCCAGTGCTGCTTGGGATCAGCTCCAGGTCCCCTGCAGCCTTGTATTGGATAAGCTGTTGGAAGATGCACCGATGCAATCTTGTTCCAGTGTAAGACTGTGATGACAACACAAGGTGAATTGTCTAGCAAGTTGAATGCCCTGCACATGTTTTTGCTAGTGAAGAAAGCTGATTATACTTTTTGGAATTTGCAATTAGTTCTTGCAGTTTCCCATCTGCTTACCACACATGATTGGATTTTGTTCAAATTGCTCCATTGTAATCTTAACTGTCCAGTTCTTTGATTAGAGGAACATCTCTACAGCTCCTTCTTGCTCACATAATGTTTCCTTTAATTGTTCTCTCTTTATGAGACCAGGTGAGGGTCTTCAGATAAAGGATTCACCATAGGGCTTACCACTGATGTCCTGGACTGTCTCTTACCCTGTCTATTACCACTTTAGCCTGGTCTTTGGCAGCTTTAGGGTTCGAGGGCCTTCATTGACTTCTCATTGCTCATCACATGTGCTATTGATGTAACAATCATTTGAATTATTTGGAAAATACGCAATCTCCATTGTCAGGCATAAATCAGGCTAATCGAACACTGACCAGTTGCGCTGTAGTCATAAACTGTGTTTGTCAGTGTACAAACCGTTAAGTGGGTTTAGAATGGGACTGGCAGACAGCCTTCTGCTTAAATATAACCCATGAAGTAAGGTTTGTGTGTGTATATACATAGTAGTTTATTATTTTTTTGTCAAGTAAACCTGCCTTTTCTGCCTAGTTGTTCAAACGATGCTCCACATTGTAGAAATCATTCAGAATCATATGTAATATGGGTACCAGACTAGTACTGACTAAGTCCTGACTCCATGGTGGTTTAGGCCAAGCTACATGTCATGCCCAGCTGTCTCCTGACATATACACTGCTTTAACTGTGCTTTGCCCCGCTGTGCTGTCGGCACTATCGGGACAAGCAGCTCACCGGGGAAGGTAAAGTTACTAACCATGATTCCCAAAAGAAGCCATCACTCTGCAGGCCAAAAAGGGGCGTGTTTTGCTGGGGCCCTAGTGAGAACTGTCTACCCTAGGTTTGGGACACAAAGTCTGGAACCAGCACTGTGTGGATTTAAGTGCCACAAATACACGCAGTCCAGCAAAGGGTCTTCGTCCACTTCTTAAAACCATTTAGATCCGAACCACCAAAAGCACTTATCACTTTTTTTTTTTTTTTTTTAAATTAGGGAGTCTGCTGGAACAGCTTTCGGCAGAGCCGTGCCATTGCATCGATATGCCTGCGGCGTTTCCGATGTTTGACCCTTAGCTGTAGCTTCTGAATAAAGGGATGTGAAGTGTGAACCATTTAACGCGCTGTCACCCTGTAGATGGTGACACCGCTGTGCGAGGCCTTGCTTGCACAGAGACCACGTGGCACTGTGTCAACAGGAGGTGTGGGACGGCTGGAATCTGGCACGGCTTCTTCGTGAGGAATGTTATGCGGCTCTTTTTGGTTTCCGACTGTTTCTATTGATGCAACAAACTGATGACCCACAGTAAACTCTGCACACGGTCGATCCGCCATGTTTGCCTGTCCTTCAGGCTGAGAATCCTGCAGTGCTACTTGTGTATAAATATAAAGTGCATTTGTAAATGATTTGGGAAATACCAGGTATTGTGTGGCAATGGGGTGTCTTTCAGGGACCTGAACACTAAGTGATGCATTTCAATCATAAATCAGTTTCAAATCTGAAATGTGGCACGCATTATTCTTCTCACATTTTAGAGGGATGGATATTAACTCATTCTGTTTCAGGGCCCCCTGGTTTTTGAAGATGGATCAGCATTTGGGTAAATTCAGATGGGTGTCAGCAGGTTCAGTAGAAGACCCCCCCAATGCTCTGCTATTCCTTATCCCCCTTAGCTATTGGGTGTCTTTGATGCAACCTGATTGGTCACCCTCTTTTTTTTTTTTTTTTTTTTCCCCACCAGCCTGGCGAACATCCCCCTCACCCCGGAGACGGCACGTGACCAGGAGAGGCGTATTCGCCGTGAGATCGCCAATAGCAACGAGCGCCGACGCATGCAGAGCATCAACGCGGGCTTCCAGTCCCTGAAGACGCTGATCCCACACAGTGACGGGGAGAAGCTCAGCAAGGTCGGCCTCCCTCCCGGGTTTGGTGGTCTGTCTAGGGCTGTGCTCCACAAACCACGTGCACACACACACACACACACACGAGAACCGTTGTGCACCTCACAATTTGGGAACCAGTGATCTAGGGCAGTGGTCAGCATGTGGGTGT